>CM060338.1:4174339-4187093 GCA_030674155.1 Stramonita haemastoma
AAAGTATAAACTGTTTCCAATACGATAATAGTTATTTCAGTATGCAGTAATTTAACAGACAATTAACTGGTACAATAAATAAGCCTTACCCTGGTGGGAAATCAAAAACTATGTCAATGACACTAAATATAGGTCCTACTTATTGGTCGTGTGAGCAGCATTAGAAGTACTCAACTCTGTGAATACTTTCTTAGGCTTTGTCTTGGAGGCTGGCATGTTTAAACAAGTATACAACTGAGAATGTTAATGTTCACTTGCTTTGATACAGACATAGATGACTGTTTAACCAACACAGTCACGCTCACTACAATGATCATTGTCATAATTGTGTGCAGACATAGACGAATGTCTGACCAACTCAGTCCACTCACTACAATAACCATTGCTATAACTATGTGCAGACATAGACGAATGTCTGACCAACTCAGTCACTGTGAGTACCAGTGTGAGAACTTCCCTGGAACTGCCAACTGTCTCTGTGGTCCTGGCTTTGTTCTCAATGATGACAGACGTACATGTACCAAGTAGAAGTGTGTGTGTTTGTGTGTGTGTGTGTGTGTGTGTGTGTGTGTTGTGTGTGTGTGTGTGTGTGTGTGTGTGTGTGTGTGTGTGTGTGTGTGTGTGTGTGTGTGTGTGAAGAGTGTATGCGTGTGTGTGTGCGTGCGTGCGTGGCGTGCGTGCGGTGTGGTGTGGTGTGGTGTGGTGTGGTGTGGTGTGGTGTGGTGTGGTGTGGTGTAGTGTAGTGTGTGGTTGTGTGTGTGTGTGTGTGTGTGTGTGTGTGTTGTGTGTGTGTGTGTGTGTGTGTGTAAAATTACTTTGAAGAGGCAACAAAAGAAGAAGACACTGACACTTAGTAGAACTGATGATGCTTGTGGCAGTGAAGCTTTGATTTCTTCTCTCTACCTTCAACATAGAGATGACACCTAGTAGAACTGATGATGGTTGTGGCAGTGAAGCTTTGATTTCTTCTCCTGCCTTCAACATAGATAAGACACCTAGTAGAACTGAGGATGCTTGTGGCAGTGAAGCTTTGATTTCTCTGCCTTCAACATAGAGGTGACACCTAGTAGAACTGGTGATGCCTGTGGCAGTGAAGCTTTGATATCTTCTCTCTGCCTTGAACATAGAGATGACACCTAGTAGAACTGATGATGCTTGTGATACTGAAGCTTTAGCTATTTTATTTATTTTTTCTCTGCAGAGGAGGACCCCTGTCAGCTGGTGGGCAGGGGCAAGAACTGCTCCTACGCCTGTCGGGTTGTGAACGGTTACTCCCCCTTCTGCTACTGTGCTGCCGGCTTCCTTCTGGCCCCTGATGGGGAAAGCTGTCATGGTGAGAGAGAGAGGGGGAACACACACACACACACACAACATATATATATATATAATATATATATATATATATATATATATATATATATATATATATATATATATATATATATATATACATACATATATATTACAATGTACACTTTGGATGGGTTTACCGTATACCATATCATTTTCATCAATCAGTCCAATCAAGTTGTATGTAGCCCCATCGACCACACAGGCCATACTGGGCTTGTCACATTATGAAAACTAACACTCAGGTGCAATGGTGTAAAAAAAAAAAAATGGAAGCGACAGGAAAAGGTCCTATAGAGATTCCAGACCAGCGGGAAAGCAACAAAAAAAACCCTGCAGATTCTTAAGAAATGACTGACCTGTACATTTTCAAAATAACAAACCTGACAGATCTTCCGTGTGTGTGTGTGTGTGTGTGTGTGTGTGTGTGTCTGTGTCTGTGTGCATGCGTGCATGTGTGTGTGTTTTCCAGATATTGACGAATGTGCTGGAAGCCACAGTTGTGACCAGGTATGTCACAACACGGCAGGTAACTACAGGTGCTCCTGTTCTACTGGCTACACTCTGGGCAGTGACCAGCGTACCTGTGTGGGTGAGCAGGAACTGTTTATGCCTTGGGGTTTGTGCCGTGGGTCGTTCTATCATCTATGGCTCTTTTTCCAGTGTACAGTCTTTTTTTTTATAGTGTTTTTGATATTGCGTGACGTGCCTTGGATATTCATTTCTACTGATTTACATATATTTATTTCTACTGATTTACATGTTTATCTATCTATCTATCTATCTGTTGATGAATCCATCTGTCTGTCTGTCTGTTTGTCTGTCTGTCTATCTGCCTATCAATCTATCAGTTTATCAATTTAGCTTTCTGCTTATCTGTCACTCTTCCTATCTGTCTGCCTATATGTCTATATCTGTCAATCTATCTATCTATCTATCTATCTATCTATCTATCTATCTATCTATCTATCTATCTATCTATCTATCTATCTATCTATCTGTCTGTCTGTCTGTCTGTCTGTCTGTCTGTCTATCTACATCTATATCTATCTATCTATCTATCTATCTATCTATCTATCTATCTATCTATCTATCTATCTATCTGTCTATCTATCTATCTATCTATCTATCTATCTATCTATCTATCTTATCTCACCTACACACAAAATTTCTACTAACTCAGATCTTCATTATTTCATCCTATTAACAAAACCTCAAACAATAATAATAAGAAAATAATGCTCGGTTTACAAATCTAAGTTCTCAGTCTCTAAATCTTGTGTGATGTAAACATGACGACCATAAGAAGCCCCAAGCCACCTATAAAAACCCTGAACCTAAACACCGCCATCACTTTTGCTTCTATTCCAGTGTGTGACAGTAACCACTGGGGCGACAACTGCAGCCTGACGTGTGACTGTAGCCCCGTGGGAACACAGCGCTGTGACAGGGTGACGGGGTGTGTGTGCCGCAGTGGGTGGCAGGGGGCCCAGTGTCAGCAGGACACAGATGAATGTTCACGGGCTCCCTGTTCAAATCTGCACAACTCCCATTGTGTCAACACTGCCGGTTCCTTCCGCTGTCTGTGTGGGGATGGCTATGGGATGAACGCGGAGGGGAATGCTTGTGTGGGTGAGTGGGGAGAGTTTGTGTGCCATGTTACTGCAATGTCCTGTGTGCCATGTTACTGCAATGTTCTGTGTGCACTGTTACTGCACTGTCCTGTGTGTCATGTTACTGCAATGTCCTGTGTGTCATGTTACTGCACTGTCCTGTGTGTCATGTTACTGCAATGTCCTGTGTGTCATGTTACTGCACTGTCATGTGTGCCATGTTACTGCATTGTGCTGTGTGCCATGTTACTGCAATGTCATGTGTGCCATATGACTGCAATGTCCTGTGTGCCATGTGACTGCAATGTCCTGTGTGCCATGTGACTGCAATGTGCTGTATGCCATGTGACTGCAATGTCCTGTGTGCCATGTGACTGCAGACATCAACGAGTGCCATCAGCAGCCAGGTCCCTGTGACCAGCACTGCACAAACACTGAGGGCTCCTACCTCTGCTCCTGTCAGCAGGGATTCCGTGCCAGTGGCTCTGCCTGTGGGGGTAAGTGTAACGTGTGTGTGTGGTGTGTGTGTGTGTGTGTGTGTGTGTGTGTGTGTGTGTGTGTGTGTGTGTGTGTAGGAGGGGGAACAAAAACAAGGTGCATTGGGTTAGTGGGGATTTAATATGTGGAAAAATCTGCCCACTTGCGTGTACTGTGTGTGTGTGTGTGTGTGTGTGTGTGTGTGTGTGTGTGTGTGTGTGTGTGTGTGTGTGTGTGTGTGTGTGTGTGCGTGCGTGCGTGCGTGCGTGCGTGCGTGTGCGTGTAATTACACCTGTGGGTGAAATATTGAGGATCCGCAGATGCATATGTACAAATATATGCAAACAGTTTATCTGAAAGTGAATGGGGTCATAATTGTAATATATCTCAGATCACAGACATACCCAAACAAACACTCAGTACTTGCATAATCAGACAACCTTGTTTCAAGATAATATGCTCTTGTACTTTTTTTATATTTTCAAAGCGTAAGGCTTGATTCTTGAATAAGGACCCCAAAAATCATATCTCATTAATTTTGTCTTCTTTTTTTCAGATATCAATGAATGTCTCACCAATCCTTGTGACCAGATCTGTCGGAATACTGTTGGAGGTTATTTGTGTGAGTGCCAGACAGGCTACATTCTGAACGCCACTACACGAAACACTTGCATTGGTAAGACATATATCTATCTAATATATCGACATCATAATTATCTATGTGATATAATCTAAGTGGCTTTTTACTGCTGAATTCTTGTTCTGTGTGCTGATTTAGAAATTGCAATGAAAAACTGGCGTTGGTAAGACGTATATGTAATACATCAAATATCATATCGATGTGATATGCTCTAAGTGGCTTTTTACCTGCATAATTATTTTACTTCGTGCCCCCTTAGAAATTGTAATGCATCAGTGCTGCTGCCCTCATGCAGCTCATTCCAATCTTCCTACCAGAGCCATACTTCAGCCTGTCTGTGTGTCTGGGTATGCACCTTTAGAGGTACTGAGGTTTGTTGTGGTGTACCTTCAGAGACAGAGGTTTGTTCTGGTGTACCTTCAGAGACAGAGGTTTGTTCTGGTGTACCTTCAGAGACAGAGGTTTGTTGTGGTGTACCTTCAGAGACAGAGGTTTGTTCTGGTGTTCCTTTAGAGGTACTGAGGTTTGTTCTGGTGTACCTTCAGAGTCAGAGGTACAGAGGTTTGTTCTGGTGTACCTTCAGAGTCACAGAGGTACAGAGGTTTGTTCTGGTGTACCTTCAGAGACAGAGGTTTGTTCTGGTGTACCTTCAGAGTCAGAGGTACAGAGGTTTGTTCTGGTGTACCTTCAGAGTCACAGAGGTACAGAGGTTTGTTCTGGTGTACCTTCAGAAGTACTGAGGTTTGTTCTGGTGTACCTTCAGAGTCAGAATTACTGAGGTACAGTGCCAGAATGTTTCAGTGCAAAGCCCCAAGGACAAGTTAAGGAGTAAAGGGAGAAGGCAGCCTTGAAACTGTGATCCATCCATGATGTACACACAGACGACCTGTATTGGCAATGTGTGCCATAGGTCCAATGCTTCATCTTTAGCACCGGTTTGTTAAGTATTTCCTTTTAACAGTGACTTAAGGGCTAAGGCTAAAGAGCATCCCTGCCCTGATGTAGTTATTTGAATGTGTAGTTTTCCTTCTCATAGAACGGTGTCCTGTTAGCCACAGAGGCTGGACAGTTGAGTTGTAGGGCTTACACCACACAGGTGGCTTATTGCAAGGACTGGGGTGCCTGTCCCTCTGTCTGTCTGTCTGTCTGTCCCTCTGTCTGTATGTCCTTTCACAATTATCTGTCGTCCTCTCTCCTTAATTCACTGCTCTCTCTGTCTCTGTCTGTCTGTCTGTCTGTCTGTCTGTCTGTCTGTCTGTCTGTCTGTCTGTCTGTCTGTCTGTCTGTCTGCCTGTCTTTACCTGTCTTGTCTGTCAAATGCAGGACACAAACTGTGGATGGTTTTCTCTGACATCGTTTTGACAGCTTGTCACAGAGCTGTACAAGTCATGTCACAGAGCTGTACAAGTCATGTCACAGAGCTGTAAAAGTCATGTCACAGAGCTGTAAAACAGTCATGTCACAGAGCTGTAAAAGTCATGTCACAGAGCTGTAAAAGTCATGTCACAGAGCTGTAAAAATAATCTTCGTTTCATCTAATTTAATTGTTCAGTTTCTTAAGACATTGTGTGACAGCATATTACAGAGCTGTACAGTCTTTTTTATCTACTTTATGTGCATGTTGAATTCACCATGATATGGTTTTGACAGCATATTACAGAGTTGTAAAAACAGTATTTGTTATCAACTTTATATACATGCTGAATTTACTATGATATGGTTTTGACAGCATGTTACGAAGCTTTTAAAAAGAGTCCTCGTTTTATATAATTTATGAACATATTGAGTTTACTATGATAATGGTTTTGACAGAATGTTACAGAGCTGTAAAAATAGTCTTTTTTATTTACCTTATACGTATGTTGAATTTACTATGATATGGTTTTTGACAGCGTGTTACAAAGCTTTAAAAAAAAAAGTCCTCGTTTTATATACTTTACGAAAATATTGAGTTTACTATGGTACAGGTTTGACGGCTTATTACAGAACTGTAAAAAATCAATCCTAGTTTTAGCTACCCTGTTTACATGTTGACAGGGTCTCAAACAGTAACAATGGTGTTAAACAGTGTTGTTTTATCGTGTTTTTATTAAACACTTGCTAACAGTTATCAATGTCTGACCAGATCTTAACAAAGGGACGGACAGTGCTGCAGTCAGCTCTACGGTTATTGCAGTAGCAAGCGCAGTTAGTGTCCTTGTCATCGTGATCATCATCGTCGTTGTTGTCATCATTGTCCTAAGAAGAAGTGAGTCAGTTTTTGACGTGTGTGTGTGTGTGGGGTGTGTGTGGATTGTGTGTGTGTGTGTGTGTGGTGTGTGTGTGTGTGTGTGTGTGTGTGTGTGTGTGTGTGTGTGTGTGTGTGTGTGTGTATAAGTGTGTGTGTGCGTGTGTGTGTGTAGGTGGTGTGTGGGGGAGGGGGGGTGGGGGGAGTGCGTGTGTGTGTTTTGTGTGTGTGGGGGGGGGGGGGGAGCGTGTGCGTGCGTGTGTCTGTGTGTGTATGTGCGTGCGTGCGTGCGTGCGAGCGTGTGTACTTGTGTGTAGTTTAACGGGTAGAATTTTGCGCTTCTCTAAACAGAAGTAGGTATTGTGTGTAAAGTAGATGGAAGCAGGATTAAAGATAAAAAGTTCAAAGCTTGCCACTGGAGATAAGATCAACAACCATGTCAAGAAAGCAGCAAAGTGTGTGGTATCAGTCAGCAGAACTCGTGTAATAAAGTCAAAGATCAGGGGCTAAAATAATGGTCAGTAGTAGAGAAACCCTCTTTGAATTTTATAAAAGAACACAAACAGAAATGGGGGATGAGTTTTTATAGGGTTTTTGCGGGAGGATTGGGGGAGGGGGGAGGGGCTAATTTCTATGTTTTTTTTTCTTGTTTTATTCATTTCTCTTCCGTTCTGTCGGTCCATTTTGTTCCTTCTTTTTCTATTTTTTTTTATTTAAGCACTTTTCTTTCTCTTTTTGTGTCTTTCTGTTTAATGTTGTTAGGGGGTGGGGTGGGGTATTTCCTTTTTCTGTGTGTCCTTATTTCCATATTCATGTATTCACTCATTCAGTCACAGGTTGATTTTTCTTTTTGCTGTCCTTCTTTGTTGTTCCTGTCTTTTGTCTTTTGTTTTGCTTTACATTACCATGATAACATTGTTGTTCATTTGTTTGATTGTGTTTAGTTTTAAGGGTGCTTTTTTTTTTTCCCTTTTTCTCATTCATTCGTTCTTTTATTCTTTCACTCATTTATTTATTCTCCCATTCGTGTGCACATTAATTTCTCAAGTCTTTCAGAATATGTTTGTTTGTTTGATGTCATTGTTCATTCATTCATTCATTCATTCATTCATTCATTCATTCATTCATTCATTCATTCATCCAAGCCTTTTTCTGTCATCACTCATTACTTCTATGTCATATGCATCCACGTAGTCACTGATTTTATGAGTGTTTAGTCTTACATTAATTTTGACCTTTCTTTTTATTCTTTTCCTCCCTCATTTTCTAGGAAAAAATGGGTCTTCTGAAAGAACGCAGCTTCAAACGGATCATATGTCCAGTGACCTTTGTAGTTCAAAGCCGCAATCCTCTGAAGGTCAAGGTCAGTCTGTGTCATAAATAACCTTACATACAGTAATCAGGAAAGAGGACGACAGTGAGGAGAGAGGACAACACAGAGAGAGAGAGAGAGAGAGAGAGAGAGAGAGAGAGAGAGAGAGAGAGAGAGAGAGACAGAGACAGAGACAAGAGAGAGAGAGACAGACACAGACACAGACACAGAGACAGACAGACAGACAGACAGACAGACAGACAGACAGACAGACAGAGCAATGAATTAAGGAGAGAGGACGACAGAAAAAGGTGAAAGAGAGCCGTTGCCACACCATGGCAATTAAACAGCTGTTATCAAGCAGATAAACTTTTTGTACTAAATATTAATGATCCACGAGCCAAAACTCGAGTCAGGTCAGGCCAAAGGCATGGTCCTTGCAAAAACGAATGCCTAAAATGCTGTCATGGAAATACAGTATTTTCTAGATTAAAAAAAAAAGAATCCTTATTATATGGTTTTTCAAAATGATTCAGAAGTTGCAAGTGATTTTCTTGCACTACTTTTTTGTCAAAAAATGTAATGAAATCAGAAAAAAAAACGCAAACATGACAAAGCGTACTTCATTCTGATGTCAGAATGGCCTGTTGGTATATCGCATTGTCATTATTTAGCTATGCTGTATATGGGGTGTATGGGGTGCTTAAGGAGAGGTGGTACCTTTGTAAACCTGGCAGTAGCATCCCTCGGGATGGACGGGAGCACTGGTCCTCACTTGGCACTCAACTCTCACTTCTGGGTCCGGGTCCTTAAACCCACCCACACCCCGGTAACCGCTTCTACTGGCGGGCGAAACGTTGTGAGGGGCTGGTGCATTCTTAATCACCCGTAGGAGTCTTGGAGAGGAGATGGGCGCCACCAAGCTTCCTCAAGCCCACTGCAAGGACATGATGAGAAAAGCAAAACAGAAACACATGCCGGATCGGTCGAGGCCCGGATCAACAACGACCGCGCTACCCACTGCAAGCCTCCAGGGTGGGAGTGACAAGTGTGCCACTGGAGCAGAACTAACCCTAAAGCTTCCAGCTAAAGGGGTAACCATTGGTACATGGAATGTTAGAACTCTGTACCAAACAGGAAGAGTACAGGAACTCACACATGAATTACAGAGGTATAAATGGGACATCCTAGGGCTTGCGGAAGTCAGATGGACTGGCTTCGGAGAAACAACCACGCAAGACGGCCACAAAATATGGTACAGTGGAGATGAGAAACTACACCAACACGGAGTAGGCTTCATTGTCAGGAAAGAGATTGTGTCAAGCATCATCAACTGCACACCAATATCCAGCAGACTCATCTCAATCAGAGTCTCTGCAAAACCCCAGAATCTCACCATCATCCAAGTGTATGCTCCAACATCTGACTACGATGATGACCAGATAGAAGAATTCTATGAAGAACTTGAAAACGTCATCTCCAAAAACGCCCAAAAAAGACATCCTTATTGTGGAAGGCGATTGGAATGCTAAGGTGGGACCTGATGCCTATGACACCTGGGCAGGAACCACAGGACGCTTTGGACTGGGAGAAACAAATGACAGAGGACAGCGGCTGCTGGAATTCGCAAAGAAGCACAAACTAACTCTGGCTAACACACCCACCCTCACAAGCCATCTAGAACATCAACCTGGCACTCACCAAATGGTCTGATTCATAATCAAATTGACTACATTCTGTTCACCCCAAAGATTCAAATCCAGCATAAACAAGGCAAATACAAGAACATTCCCAGGAGCTGACATTGGCAGTGACCACGACCTTGTACTTACCACCATCAGGCTGAAACTGAAAGCAAAACAACAGCCAAAAAGCCCACGCATAAGATTCGACCTGGAAAAACTCAAAGACCCAACAGTGGTTGAGATCTTCCAAGCCAACATTGGAGGAAAGTTCGCCGCACTCACAGCCATTGACAATGATGTGAACACATTAGCCAACAACATCAAAGAAGTGCTAACGACAGCAGCAGAAGAAACATTAGGCAGAAGCAGAACAAAGAAACAACCCTGGGTGACAAATGAGGTTCTTGACCTCTGCGACAAAAGAAGAGAACTTAAGAAGCAAAAGTTCACAAGTCAAGAAGCCAACAACAAGTACATGGATAGCCACGAGAAGTGAGGAAAAAGATGAGAGAAGCCAAAGAAGCGTGGATAGAAGAACAATGCAACAACATCGAAGATGGAATGGCCAAGGGAAACAGCAAAACTGCTTACAACACTCTGAAAGCACTAACGAAAACCACACAGCCTAAAGCCTCTGTTATTGAAGACAAAGAAGGAAATCTTTTAACGGAAAACAATGCCATCCTCCAGCGCTGGACAGAATACTGTGAGGGATTGTATAACTACCCACTACGCCCAGATACCAACATAGTTTCCAACAAACCCCCTGAACACCAAGATAAAGACCCACCATTACTAAGGTGTGAAGTAGACACAGCTATTAAGCAATTGAAGAAGGGGAAGTCCCCTGGAATCGATAACATCCCAGCTGAACTCATAAAAAATGGAGGGAATGAAACAGCAAGGCGATTCACAGACCTTTGTCAGAAGATCCACGACACCAAAGAATGGCCAAAAGAATGGACACAGTCTCTTGTAATACCCCTGCCAAAGAAAGGAAACCTCAAGCAATGCCAGAACTACAGAACCATCAGTCTCATAAGCCATCCTAGCAAGATCATGCTGCAGGTAGTCCTCAACAGACTGAAAAACCAAGCAGAAAAACTCCTGGCAGAAGAACAAGCGGGCTTTAGACCAAAACGCAGCACAATGGAACAAATTTTCAACCTGAGAATTCTGATAGAGAAGCATCTCCAACACCAAAAAGACTTGTACCACAATTTTATAGACTTCAAAAAGGCCTTTGACAGGGTATGGCATGACGGCCTCTGGCAAGTACTCAGGCACTTCAACATTGACAACTGCCTAATTGAAGTCATCAAGGCTCTGTACGATAATGCAAGAAGTACAGTTTTCATGAACAACCACGTGGGCGAGTTCTTCAAGACCACAGTTGGAGTCCGCCAGGGCTGCCTTCTCTCACCTGTACTCTTCAACCTCTTCCTCGAAAACATCATGACAGAGACACTGCAAAACCACCACACTTCCATCTCCATTGGTGGAAGACCCCTTTGCAACCTCAGATTTGCAGATGACATTGACCTCATGGGGAGCAGCAAACAAGAACTGCAAATCCTCACAGACAGTCTAACAGACCGAGCGAGCGCATACGGCATGGAGGTCAGTACAGAGAAATCGAAGATCATGGTCAACAGCGCGAGTAATGACAGCACGGAAATAAAGATGAATGGAGAAAAATTGGAAGAAGTGGGCCAATTCAAATACTTAGGCTCCATCCTAACAAAAGATGGCACATCAAACAATGAGGTTGAAAGCTCGCATTGCAACAGCAACATCTGCTCTAGTCAGACTCCAGAGGATCATCAGAAGCAACAACATCAGCTTCTGCACCAAATACCACCTCTACAAATCCCTCGTAATATCTATCCTCCTATATGGCTGTGAATCATGGACTCTGACAGCAGAGTTAGAGAGAAGAATCCAAGCATTCGAGAACAAGTGCCACAGAAGACTCCTCAAAATATCATACAAAGAACACAAGACCAATAACTATGTGAAAGAGGAAATCAAAAAGCGTGTGGGCCCCCAAGAGCCTTTGCTCTCCACCATAAAGAGGAGAAAGCTGAGTGGTTTGGTCACACCACAAGACACAACACCCTAGCAAAAACCATCTTGCAAGGAACAGTCGAGGGCAAAAGAAGAAGAGTGCCGCCAAAAGAAATCATGGGTTGACAACATCAAAGACTGGACTGCCCAACCCCTGCAACGCCTCCTACTAGCCACACAGGATCGTGAAGCATGGAAAAAGATCTCCGTTGCGTCTTCTCTCATGTCCCCCCTACGTCCTTTGGGACATGGGACTGAGTGATAGTGAGTGAGTATATGGTTGGGTTTTGTCTTCAGCAAAATAAGACAGCAAATGAAAGTGCAAACATTAAAAAGTCCTAAATTGATCGTCAAGCAGTTCAAAGGGTGTTATTGTTTAATGTATTGTGTTAAAAAACATTCTTTTGAAAATAGCATTGTGATGAAATATTTCTCGTTTTTTATTTCAATTCAAAATAACATTCCTTTGTTTAAAAGTTAAAGGAACAATTACCTCTCTGCTGTTGTACATCCATACCTCGTGTACATGCAGTTTCGTAATGTTATGTTATCATCTCTTGTATCAGCACACAATGGCCTAGTTTTCCGAAATGCGCAACAGGTTTATGTGTGCGCAAGATGTTTTCTCTGTGTGTTACAAATTGACGTTTGGTAGTCTAAGTACTGCTGTTGTTTAACTTGAGTTGGAAGGATGACTTATTTTGTTTAAGGGTTTTTTTTTTTATTGTTTGTTCAAACGTCACTTGTTTTTGGATCGTTTACAGGCCAACAACACACGTGGAGTCAGAGAGAAGCTGGAGACGGAATACACTTTACATCCCTGAACACCTGTAACTATGTGGCACTGCTCTTTTCATAAAAGGTATCATGCATTGCGCACACCGCCTTTTAACTATGTTCACTGCTCTTTTCATAGAGGCTACAGTGCATTGCTCACACCCCTGTAAAATTGGTCACTCCAGTTTTAAAAAGAGGTCTACAGGCATTTTCTGCACACCTCCCCCTAACTTGTGGTCCACTGCTCTGTTCATAGAGGTCACAGTGCATTGCGCACACCGCCTGTAACATGTGGTCACGCCTGTTCATAGAGGCTACAGTGCATTGCTGCCACCTCCTGTAACTATGTGGTCCTGCTCTGTTCAAGAGCTAAGTGCATTGCTGCACACCTGCCTGTAACTATGTGTTTACTGCCTGTTCATAAGTCTACATGCAATTGGGGCACACCTGTCTTAACTATTGGCCACTGCCTTTCTTAGAGGCTACAGTTATTGCTGCACAGTCCTGTTTTTTTTTACTTCATTAACTTATGTTTTATGTTTCAAAATTAGAAATCATATCCCTCCATCAATTTGACATGCCAGCGAGTTTTTTTTGCCCTGGGGG
>CM060338.1:4202193-4227193 GCA_030674155.1 Stramonita haemastoma
ATAAAAAGGGGGGGGGGGGGTATCAAGGAGGAAGGGAAAACACACGCAATCAACAGAAAGTAATTATTTTTTTTAATGTACAAACAAAAACAAAAGCCACAGCATTATAACAAAGGCAAAAAGCCCATAACCAACAAGATTATGAAACCAAAACAATATCAACATGTGTATTTCTGTAAGGTTTTTTTCTGTTTTGGTGAACTATAGGACTAAAAGCAGCCTTTAAGTTTCATACAAAAGACAAATGGATCGGTGGTCTAGGTGGTCACGCGCCTTGCCTAGAAAGCAAAAAGTCCGGGTCGGAGTGTGTGGGTTTCGTACCCCGTTTGGACCCAAAACTTTTTCCCCATCCATTAGACCCTGAGTGGTGGTCTGGGCGCTAGTCTTTCGGATGAGACGATAAACCGAGGTCCGTGTGTTACACATCACTATTTAGCGCACGTAAAAGAACCCACGGCAACAAGGGGTTGTCCCTGGCAAAATTATGTAGAAAGAAGCCACTCTGATAGGGAAACAAATACACTTGCATGCAGGAAAAAGAAAAAAAATGGTAGGCGCTGCACATGTGGCGACGCGCTCTCCCCGGGGAGGGCAGCCCGAATTTCACGCAGAGAAATCTGCGTGACATTAAGTGGTACAAAATACAAAATACAAAAAAAAAATACAAAAAAGATGCTTTAATTGTTATTGCTAAAAATAGCTCAGTGTAAGAGCACTCCTTTTCCGTAGCTAAGATAAGCAGCATCAAGCATAGCTACCAAGTTGATGGGTGACCGTTTGGGCGCTTTGGCTTTAATACAGTTCCCCAGTCCACCCAGTTGTAAATGGGTACCTGCCCTCTTTAGGGTCAGGTAAGGTAAAACAGCGAGGGAGAGGAGATGGGCGCCGCCCTCAACATGCTGACACTTAGAGAAGCTAAGGTCTCTGATGCCTTGCTCCCCCACAACCACGTAGGTTATGAGACACCTTTCACATTTACCGTTAAACAAATCCACATGTAATCTCTGAGCAAACAACACTGTACATAATTATGCCATTAATGTAACACGTATGATATTATTCTGTTATTATAAAATATCATAACAGTTATAATATGTTAGGCCATATGCCTAGGTCTAGCCATATCTGCCATTGACAATCTAAATAGACTAGGCTTAATCACATCAGGGTGTATGGGGTGCTTAAGGAGAGGTGGTACCTTTGTAAACCTGGCAGTAGCATCCCTCGGGATGGACGGGAGCACGGGAGCACTGGTCCTCACTTGGCACTCAACTCTCACTTCTGGGTCCGGGTCCTTAACCCACCCACACCCCGGTAACCGCTTCTACTGGCGGGCGAAACGTTCTGAGGGGCTGGTGCATTCTTACCCACCAGTAGGAGTCTTGGAGAGGAGATGGGCGCCACCAAGCTTCCTCAAGCCCACTGCAAGGACATGATGAGAAAAACAAAACAGAAAGACATGCCGGATCGGTCGAGGCCCGGATCAACAACGACCGCGCTACCCACTGCAAGCCTCCAGGGTGGGAGTGACAAGTGTGTTACTGGGGCAGAACCAACTCTAAAGCTTCCAGCTAAGGGGGTAATCATTGGTACATGGAATGTGAGGACTCTGTACCAAACAGGAAGAGTACAGGAACTTACACATGAATTACAGAGGTATAAATGGGACATCCTAGGGCTTGCGGAAGTCAGATGGATTGGCTTCGGAGAAACAACCACGCAAGACGGCCACAAAATATGGTACAGCGGAGAAGAGAAACTACATCAACATGGAGTAGGCTTTATTTTCAGGAAAGAGATTGTGTCAAGCATCATCAGCTGCACACCAGTATTCAGCAGACTCATCTCAATCAGAGTTTCTGCAAAACCCCAGAATCTCACCATCATCCAAGTGTATGCTCCAACATCTGACTACGATGATGATCAGATAGAAGAATTCTATGAAGAACTTGAAAACGTCATCTCCAAAATGCCCAAAAAAGACATCCTTATTGTGGAAGGCGACTGGAATGCTAAGGTTGGACCTGATGCCTATGACACCTGGGCAGGAACCACAGGACGATTTGGACTGGGAGAAACAAATGACAGAGGACAGCGGCTGCTGGAATTCGCAAAGAAGCACAAACTAACGTTGGCTAACACACTCCACCCTCACAAGCCATCCAGAACATCAACCTGGCACTCACCAAATGGTCTGATTCATAATCAAATTGATTACATTCTGTCCCCCAAAGATTCAAATCCAGCATAAACAAGGCAAACACAAGAACATTCCCAGGAGCTGACATTGGCAGTGACCACGACCTTGTACTTACCACCATCAGGCTGAAACTGAAAGCAAAACAACAGCCAAAAAGCCCAAGCATAAGATTCGACCTGGAAAAACTCAAAGACCCAACAGTGGTTGAGATCTTCCAAGCCAACATTGGAAGAAAGTTCGCCGCACTCACAGCCATCGACAATGATGTAGACACACTGGCCAACAACATCAAAGAAGTGCTAACGACAGCAGCAGAAGAAACATTAGGAAGAAGCAGAACAAAGAAACAACCCTGGGTGACAAACGAGGTTCTTGACCTCTGCGACAAAAGAAGAGAACTTAAGAAACAAAAGTTCACAAGTCAAGAAGCTTACAAGAAGTACATGGATAGCCACAGAGAAGTTAGGAAAAAGATGAGAGAAGCCAAAGAAGCGTGGATAGAAGAACAATGCAACAACATCGAAGCTGGAATGGCCAAGGGAAACAGCAAAACAGCTTACGACACTTTGAAAGCACTAACGAAAACCACACAGCCTAAAGCCTCTGTTATTGAAGACAAAGAAGGAAATCTTTTAATCGAAAACAATGCCATCCTCCAACGCAGGACAGAATACTGTGAGGGATTATATAACTACCCACTACGCCCAGATACCAACATAGTTTCTGACAAACCCCCTGAACATCAAGATAAAGACCCACCAATACTAAAGTGTGAAGTAGATGCAGCTATTAAACAATTGAAGAAGGGGAAGTCCCCTGGAATCGATAACATCCCAGATGAACTCATAAAAAATGGAGGGAATGAAACAGCAAGGTCGATTCACAGAACTTTGTCAGAAGATCCACGACACCAAAGAATGGCCAAAAGAATGGACACAGTCTCTTGTAATACCCCTGCCAAAGAAAGGAAACCTCAAGCAATCCCAGAACTACAGAACCATCAGTCTCATAAGTCATCCTAGCAAGATCATGCTACAGGTAGTCCTCAACAGACTGAAAAACCAAGCGGAAAAACTCCTGGCAGAAGAACAAGCGGGCTTTAGACCAAAACGCAGCACAATGGAACACATTTTCAATCTGAGAATTCTGATAGAGAAGCATCTCCAACACCAATAAGACTTGTACCACAATTTCATAGACTTCAAAAAGGCCTTTGACAGGGTATGGCATGACGGCCTCTGGCAAGTACTCAGGCACTTCAACATTGACAGCTGCCTAATTGAAGTCATCAACGTTCTGTACAAGAACGCAAAAAGTGCAGTTTTCATGGACAATCACGTGGGCGAGTTCTTCAAGACCACGGTTGGGGTTCCCAGGGCTGCCTTCTCTCACCTGTACTCTTCAACCTCTTCCTCGAAAACATCATGACAGAGACACTACAAAACAACCACACTTCCATCTCCATTGGTGGAAGACCCTTTGCAACCTCAGATTTGCAGATGACATTGACCTCATGGGCAGCAGCAAACAAGAACTGTAAATCCTCACAGACAATTTAACAGATCAAGCGAGCGCATATGGCATGGAGGTCAGTACAGAGAAATCAAAGATCATGGTCAACAGCGCGAGTAATGACATCACGGAAATAAAGATGAATGGAGAAATACTAGAAGAGGTGAGCCAATTCAAATACTTAGGCTCCATCCTAACAAAAGATGACACATCAAACAATGAGGTGAAAGCTCTCATTGCAACAGCAACATCTGCTCTAGTCAGACTTGAGAAGATCATCAGAAGCAACAACGTCAGCTTCTGCACCAAATACCACCTTTACAAATCCCCGTGATATCTATCTTCCTATATGGCTGTGAATCATGGACTCTGACAGCAGAGTTAGAGAGGAGAATCCAAGCATTTGAGAACAAGTGCCACAGAAGACTCCTCAAAATATCATACAAAGAACACAAGACCAATAACTATGTGAAAGAAGAAATCAAAAAGCGTGTGGGCCCCCAAGAGCCTTTGCTCTCCACCATAAAGAGGAGAAAGCTGATGTGGTTTGGTCACACCACAAGACACAACACCCTAGCAAAAACCATCCTGCAAGGAACAGTCGAGGGCAAGAGAAGAAGAGGCCGCCATAAGAAATCATGGGTTGACAACATCAAAGACTGGACCGCCCAACCCCTGCAACACTCCTACTAGCCACACAGGATCGTGAAGCATGGTAAAAGATCTCCGTTGCGTCTTCTCTCATGTCCCCCCTACGTCCTTTGGGACATGGGACTGAGTGAGTGAGAGTGAATCACATCAGAGTGATTCAATCTTGGTTTTCCTAACCACCAAAGAAACAACAGCTTCTGTGCTTTTGTCTAAATACAGATTCTTCCTTTCTTTTTGTCTTTTTTAAATTTTTTATCTGTTCATTTAGAATTAGAGTTCCCCTGATCTCAGTGAAGAGTTCCTCACATATGTGCAGTTATGTCAGTTGGAATTTGTTTTTATGTTCTTTCTTGTGAATGCCATGCTGAGTCTGTCACCACCCACAGGATCTGTGTGCTTCAGCCAGTTAAGATCTAGAACTGTAAACGTTGTGGTAAATAATTGTCTTCTCTGAAGTCAGAGGAAACTATACTGTCTGTTGTTTTTCGTGCATAAGCTGTAGTATGGAATCATATATGACGTAGGCCTAGTTCTGTTTTGTTTTGAAAGTGGCAATTAAATATGACGTTTTAGGGCTGAAGTTAGTACTGAGGTTTGGATTTTTACGTCATGATTCAGAGAGAAATGAGCAAGGTAAAAACTAAAGCTAGCATAACATTTACAACTACTGATCAATCAGGCTAACATACATACATGACCGTTTTGATCCTAATTCATCTTTTAATCAAGCTTGGTTTCCTACGCTTGGGTCTCTAATCAAACTCCACTTTGCTAGTGTAAGGCTGAGCTAATAGCTGTGACACTGAAGAGTGCTCTCCCCTGTCCTGCAGGCAGATGGCGCTCTGATCAACAGTTAGGAAAGCAGGCAGACGGTAAGGATTGTGTAGACATCAGTTCCCAAAAAAACATTTGCCTTAAAAATGCCTAAGAGATGCTGCGTTTCGAATTGCCATTATCATCGTGGCGGTGAATTTTCACAAGAGGCCAGTCTTTGGAGGCTATGGATTCAATCAACAAGACAGGAACAGACTCTCAAACGAATCAAGTACTACAGCCTGTGTCACAGACACTTTGCAGGAAGATTACTTTCTTTGTAGTTTAAAGGGCTAATGACAAACAGTGAGTAAAAACGAAATGCTGTTGTATACGTTCTTGACTGTGATTGACGTAATGTTATTGTGAGAGAAAAAAACTGCCTACCATGCAACAAGTTTGTATTTGACTTATAAGTCTTTCTCTTGGACAAATAATGATAATCTATCGAAATCTATTTTTGATACCATTAAAAAAGAAGTAAAGTAAATTTGTAGACATTACTGTCATGTTGATGAGTGCCACATGTATATATAAAAACAACATTGTGGTCAATGAACATTTTGATATGTATTTGTTTCAACAGTGAATATCCATATGTGGCTGATGTAACATACATGTTCTTATAATCATTGTGAAACTTCAAATTTCATTATATATTGGTACATGGTAGTAGTATGTTAACAACACTTGTCATGCCGTTCCCCATGCCCACTTTGCTTTTGTATTGTGACCTAAGGCCAATGTACAGTAAAAGTCCGAAGTCCCTCCGTGTCTCTGTCTGTCTCTCTCTTTGTGTCCCCCCTCTCTGTCTGTCTGTCTGTCTGTCTGACTCTCTCTCTCTCTCTCTCTCTCTCTCTCTCTCTCTCTCTCTCTCTCCTCTCTCTCTCTCTCTCTCTCTCTCCTCTCTCTCTCTCTCTCTCCTCTCTCTTGACTCTACTCTACCCAAAAGTCTTTAGGATGAGACTATAAACCGAGGTCCCATGTGCGAACGCACGCAGAACATACTGTGCACACTTTAAATCATGTCCCGCTTTTCGTAAGAGTAGGCCATTGTTTGTGGTTGGAACAGATGACAATATTTACACAGCTGCATACACGTGGGGACTGGATGAAAAATGCACATAACTGCTTATCCAATTACCCTTAATATAAAATAATAAATAAATAAATAAATAAACACACACACACACACACACACACACACCACACACACACACACAACAACACCACACACACACACACCTCCCTTCACTCCCTCCTCATCTCCTTCTCTCCTCACTCACTCACTCACTCACTCACCACTCACTCACTCACTCACTCTTTCTCTCTCTGTTCAATCACTGCTGGACATAAGATGAATAATTTTATAAGGATGATTGTTGTCAGCAAAAGGTAATTTTGCAGACTCAGAACGTAAGAGTTTTTGTGCGGTTGTTTCTTTTTCCGTGTGTAAAAGAAACATGTTTGTGAGACAAATTCTAATATAGATCTGAACCAAGGAATATAAAGCTAGATCTAAGAAATCGAAATCCTAATCTATGTTCTTGTGTAGTTAAAACGCTCTTCTTCTTAATTTCGAATTATCATTGTTGGCAGATGGTGAGAAGCCGTCTAACACCCCATTATAAGATTATTTTTCATCTGTTTCTCATACTGAGGAATCATGCGAGATTTTAACAATGTAGTGTACATGTATACAAGACAAATCTCACATACCTATCCACTATGAAAGAGTCGCAGCAAATTGTCGAAGCATTGTTCAATGAAAGCTTACAATGTACATTCGAAATATATTCAGATCTAACTCATCGTTGTGTTAGAGAAGTGTTTGAAAATTGGCTATCCAGAGTTTGGAGTAGCAGCTTTGTTTCGATACTTATCAAACTACTCCAGCGTGCAGCTTCATAAAAGCCAAAAGACACACACCATGAATGGCTGTTACACTGGTGCTAGCAGCACGTGAAATGTGGTTTCCATATTTTGGAGTATATATGCTGGCAATTTCAAGCAGTCTTTTAACTAGTAGAGTTTTTTTCCTGGAAATAGGGACTTGTGGAAACTGTTTCTGAAACTCCTTTGTGACCACTAAATGCCTGTGGAGAACTTTCACAAAGTTTGTCGTTATTAGGAAATGACTGGATATGAACTGACTCTGTGTGGGTGAACTCCTGGCTTTGTATGCTTCTGTTTCCCAGAAAAGAAGTGTCGGCCTACATACTTATGAAAGTAATGTTTGCTATTATGAGCTTTTAGTGCATGTGATGATGGCCTCATTACTATGCTAGGAGGGATGATTTTATAATAAACTAGGCTCAGGCTAGCAGGGTGGAGTTTAATTTAATTAGTATTATTTTTAAACATTTGGAGGGCGGAGAAATTACGTGAGAGAGATGCAGCAGCAGAGGAGCAACAAGCCAGTAAGTATTCAGCATTTGTGTCCACTAGGCTTACAATAGGGAGGGTATGTTCATCTGAATTACTCAATTGTCGGGGAGGGCACGTAATATCTCTTCCCTTGGATAGATTCGAAAAAGCCCTAATTAAACTCCACCGTCCTAGCGTAAGCCTACTTTAAACTTACAATTATTTTTCATCTATTTCTCACACAAAAAAATCACGCGAGATTTTATTGATCTATTGGTTATACAAGACACGTCCAACATACCTTATCTAAAAAATATAAAACAAAAACCCAGGTCTGCAACAAATTGAAGAAGCATTGTTCGATCAATGAAGACTCACTTAGTACAACAGAGTCCAGGCCAGACATGACACAGCATTGTTTTGTGAGGTAGGTGTACCAAACTGATTGTCCAAAGTTTGGAGGAACAGCTTTTTTGTGATAAATACAAAAAGGTTTCTGACTTCTTCAGCCCACAGCCTTTATGACTGACACAAGGGAGGCACCATGACTTGCAGCTGCACTGGTACTAGCAGCACGTGTACTGTGGCTTTTAAATTGTGAGCTATCTATTCCCACCATTTCAAGCACTGTATTCACCCAACGTGACAGAGTTTCCCTGGTTATGGAACACCTTTATCACTACCTTTTACTTTAAATAAATAGCATATCCAGTCAACACACGAGTTAGTGCAATCAGCATTTCAATGTAACATATTTTACCCGGGCATTTAGAACATGTGCATTTTTGAATATTTCCAGATAATGTATTGTACTATTTTCACGTGTTATTTTTTTTAAATATTCAGATACGAGATGGGGATAGCGAAACTTCACCACTGATCGGAAGATACTGCAACCAAACATTACCACGACGAAGGAGAACGTTTGGCAATCAGATGTGGATCAAGTTTGTCTCTGATGGCAATGCAACAGGGCAGGGATTCAGGGCTACCTTTGTTTCTGGTGTGTATGCTTTGTGTCAGCTTCAGTTCTTTCAAGGATATATCTCCGTGTATGCACTTTTCATTTATGCTGTTTTCACATATTATGCTTTAACGGCACATTATGTTAATTAATTGTGATAGATGGTTTGCTCCCCAATGTAGGAAAAAAATAGATCAAATCGATAGGATAGCCTCATCTGCCACCTAAGCAAGGTCATGTGGAAGATACTATTGAACAGACTGAAGCCACAAGCAGCGACCATCATTGCTGAGGAACAAGCAGGTTTCAGAGCAGGGTGTAGCACAACTAACAGATATTCAACCTTAGAATACTCTTGTGAGCGGTACCTTCAACACCATATATTTATTGATTTTAACAAAGCATTCGACAGGGTGTGTCATGCATCTTTGTGGCCAACCATGAATTTGTACAGCATCAATGTAAACCTGATCAGAGTCATCAAAGAGCAGTACAGCAAGGCCACAAGTGCAGTGTACTACAACAGTAGCATTGGAGAGTGGTTTTGAACAACAGCTGGAGTAAGGTAGGGCTTTCTACTCTTACCCACTCTTTTCGACATCTTCCTTAAGAGAACCATGGCATTGCACTACTTTCAAGGAAACCGAGCCAGAAGCTGAGCAGAAAAGCTATTAGGACTGTCAATTTGTACACTATAATGCACTATGAAGCAGGAATATAATATTATACAATTATTACAATTCAATAGAAAACAATACATTTCAAAAACAAGAAAAAAATAACAAGACATCATAATGCAATAAAACATTGAAATATAATGTAAAATAATTTGATATATGATATATTATTTTATGATATGTTGTAACATAATATGATACAATATAATATTACGTTACATTGATAAGATACTGTAAAACATAATATAACATTACATAATGTGAAATGATATAATAATTGTATTGAAATGTAATTATGACAATGAAGAAAAAATATTTTAATATGACTTATTTTACCTCCAGCTGCAGTTCAAACACTTTCACTCTTCACTTACGTGTTTTTATTTTTTACAACAAAATACAAAACAAACAAATGAACAAAGTCTTCCAAAATTAACCCACGTGACTTTTGACCTGCGAGATTTGTTTTTTTTCTTTCATCATTTGTTCCAAATTGTAAATACTGGTTTTATCCCAATATGTTTACTAATGATAAAAATCAATTACAATTACTGGATTTTTCTGCATAACAGATAATAGAATCAACACCCGTACTATGTATTTATTTCAAAAGTCGATGAAAAAAGCAGTATACGATAAGATACAATAACCAGTGTATCTATTTATTATTACCACTTTATATCACAGCAGATTTCTGCATCTGAAAATTGGGCTACTGTCCCCGGGTAGAGCGCGTCGCCACAAGTACAGTGCTTAGCTTTTTCTTTTTCTTTTTTCTGTCTGCAGTTGTATTTGTTTCCCTATCACAGTGGCTATTTTCTACAAATTTTGCAAGGGACAATCATTTTGTAGCCTAGGGTTCTTTTACGTGCGCTAAATAATGGTGTGTAGCACACGGGACCTCGGTTTATCGCTTCATCCGGAATCTAGCACCCAGACCACCACTCATGATCTAATGGATGGGGAAAAAGTTTTGGGCCCAAACAGGATTCAAACCACCGCACACTCCGACAAAGACTTTTTGCTTTCTAGACAGGCACCTTACCCCTAGACCACTGAACCCCTATTAATGACACATTCCACAAAATGTCAGCTAGTATTTATTTGCGTATCGTCAGCTATTGTACTGATTTACAATACTAGATATTGGGTCACAAATGGAAACATTCCCTCAATGGAGAGATTCCATATTGTTCATATACTTATTGTTACACACACACACACACACACACACACACACACACACACACACACACCACACACACACACACCACACAACACACACAACACACACACACACACACACACACACACACACACACACACACACACACATAAATATATATATATATATATATATATATATATATATATATATATATATATATATATATATATATATATATATATATATATATATATATATTACTCCATTTAAAATATGCTTTATTTGGAATTTTACGTAGTATTTGCCCACAATATTCTTGCAAAGGGACAAGAACTACTGAACAAACAAATGAATAGATTTATGGAGAGAAGACAAAATAAATAGGATAATAAACAGTCAAGTGAAGAAAATGAATGAACATTTTTATACTATTGAGGAAAAAGTAGTGAGAAAAGACAAGTGCAGGTACCAAGTTCTCAATCATTTTGAAAATGACTTATCAAAGATTCAAATTTAAAAAAAATAAATAAATAAATAAATACATTCTAGGAAATAATGTCTTTCAGTGGCAGCATTGTAGGCATTTCTGAGTAAGAACATTTTTTATACAAGATATTTCAACTGACTATGCAAGCATGAACCCCTTTTTATAGCAGGCTGATCATCCACAAACGATTTATGGCTGTCATGAATGCATATCTGTCTTTTCAGCAAACCTCCAGGCTCCTTACTTTCTCATCTCTGGATATCATGGCTATAAGAGGAATGTCATCTATAGAATGGACGTTGAAACAACTACCCACCACGCTTTGCCATTGAACATAACAGCGAGCTATGTACCCGCTGTGGACTTTGATCCAGTGGAACAGACCATTTACTGGTCACAGGTCAGTGTAAAAACTTGCCTACAACCATACAACAGGCGTAATGACTTCATGGGGTTTTTTTGTTGTTGTTCATCCATTGGCTAGATCCCTACATGTCAACAGTGGTGAACTATTTGCAAATGTGATCGTTTTTTCCCACCATACATACGTTATCCTGATAGCTGTGGTATACAGTGTTTTCTTGGTAGCTGTGGTACATAGCGTTTTCTTGGTAGCTGTGGCATACAGTGTTTTCATGGCAGCTGTGGTATATAGTGTTTTTCTTGATACCTTTGTAATATAGTGTTTTTTGGTAGCTATAGCAAATACTGTTTTCTTGGTAGTTGTAATATACAGTGTTTTCTTGGTAGCTATGGTACATCGTGTTTTCTTGGTAGCTGTGGTATATAGTTTTTTCTTGGTAGCTGTGGTATACAGTGTTTTTTTGGTAGCTGTGGTATATAGTGTTTGCTTGGAAGCTGTGGTATGCTATGTTTTTTGTAGCTGTGGTATATCATGTTTTCTTGATTACCTTTAGTACGTAGTGTTTTCTTGGTAGCTGTGGTACATAGCAGTCAGCGAAACAGCAGAAGAGGTACTTGGCCGCCAGAGGAAGAAACACCAGCCCTGGATCTCTAATGACATCCTCGACCTCTGCAATAAGAGACGAACCTTAAAGAAGCAGAAAAAACTCAAGTCCTGAAGGTGCGGCACAATACTCCAATACCAACAACCAAGTGCGAAGGAAAATGAGAGAAGCCAAAGTGGAGTGGATCAACAAAGAGTGTGAGAACATCGAGACAGGAATGGAGAAAGGTAACAGCAAGCAAGCTTATGACACATTGAGGAAGCTCACAAAGTCACAGCAAAACAAATCCTCAGTCATTGAAGACAACTCAGGCAGGCTTCTAACAGAAAACTCTGCGGTCCTAAACAGATGGACCCAGTACTGCAAAGACCTATACAACTACCTCATACAGCCCGACAACAGTTTGATTCATGGGGACTGCACAACCTCTCCCAGTGATGAGGGAAGAAGTGGAAAAAGCCATCCGCAGCCTACCAGCAGGAAAGTCACCTGGAGCAGACAACATTCCAGCAGAGCTCCTCAAGCATGGAGGAGAAGAAGAAGTCACAGCAGTAGCTTCACTCTGTCAGAAGATCTGGGAGACAAAACAATGGCCAAGAGAATGGACCCAATCACTCATCATCCCTCTTCCTAAAAAAAGAAACCTCCGCCAATGTCAGAACTACAGAACAATCAGCCTCATCAGCCACCCTAGCAAAATCATGCTATGAGTCATCCTAAACCAGCTCAAGAAAGAGGATGAAGAACACCTAGCTGAAGAGCAAGCTGGATTTAGGGCAGGCAGAAACACTGTGGAGCAAATATTCAACTGCCGTATTCTGATGGAAAAACACCTACATCACCAGAGAGACTTGTTCCACAACTTTATAGACTTCAAGAAGGCCTTTGATAGAGTGTGGCACAAAGGTCTATGGCGGGTCCTGAGAAACTTTGGTATAGAAGAGCGTCTATTCCAAACCATCCAGGCGCTGTATGCCAACAGTGCAGTCCTCCTTAACAGCCAGATAGGCGATTACTTCAAGACCACAGTTGGCGTCCGACACGGTTGCCTGCTATCCACAATCTTGTTCAACCTCTTCCTGGAAAACATCATGAGAGATACCCTCCACAACTTCCATTCTACCATCTCTTTAGGATGGAGAACGATACACAACCTACGATTTGCCGAAAACATCGATCTGATGGGCAGCAGCAACACCGAGCTACAGGAACTCACAAACAGACTAACAGACAGTGGAAGAGCATACGGCATGGAAGTGAGCACTGAAAAGAGCAAAGTCCTGGTCAACAGCACAAATAACATCCATGCTCAAATCTTCATGATTGGAGAACAATTAGAAGAAGTGGACACCGTCAAATACCTCTCACCAAAGATGGCCGCTCTGCAACAGAGATCAAGACCAGACTGGCCATGGCAACATCGGCAATGGCAAAACTCAGCAAGATCTGGAAGAGCAAAGACATCAGTCTCCACACCAAGATGAAAATCTTCAAGTCCTTAGTTATGTCCATACTGCTCTACGGCTGTGAAAGTTGGACTCTGACAGCTGAAACCACCAAGAGAATACAAGCATTTGAAACAAAATGCTTCAGACGCCTCCTAGGGATCTCGTGGAGGTATCACAAGACCAACGACTGCGTGCGGGGCCAAGTTACACAGCTGGCAGGCCCCCAGGAACCCCTCCTGTCAATACTAAAAAGGAGGAAGATGCCTTGGTTTGGGCACGTCACCCGACACAACACGCTGCCCAAGACAGTTCTTCAGGGAACCTTGGTTGGGGACAGATGCAGATTAAGGCAACCCAAGATCTGGATGGACAACGTCAAGGAGTGGACCATGATGGACAGCGCAACGTTGATCCACAGGGCAGAGGACCGGCCTGGATGGAAAAGAACAACGTCATCAACATCCTCATGTCTCCTCTGCGACCATTCGGTCAGGAGAATGAGGTGAGGTGAGGTAAGGTGTGGTATGCTATGTTTTTTTGGTAGCTGTGGTGTATAATGTTTTCTTGATTACCTTCAGTACGTAGTGTTTTCTTGGTAGCTGTGGTACATAGCGTTTTCTTAGTAGCTGTGGTATACCGTGTTTTTTTGGTAGCTGTGGTACATAGCGTTCTTGGAAGCTATGGTATACAGGTTTTCTTGTAGCTGTGATCATAGTGTTTCTTGGTACTGTGGTATACAGTGTTTTCGTGTAGCTGTAGTATATAATTTTTTCTTGGTAGCTGTGGTATACATGTTTTCTTGGTAGCTGTGGTATACGTGTTTTTGGTAGCTGAGGTACATAGCGTTTTCTTGGAAGCTATGGTATACAGTGTTTTTTGGTAGCTGTGGATAATAGTGTTTTCTTGTAGCTGTTATACAGTGTATTTCGTGTAGCTGTAGTATATAATGTTTTTCTGGTAGCTGTGGTAATAGTGTTTTCTTGGTAGCTGTGGTATACAGTGTTTTCGTGGTAGCTGTAGTATAATGTTTTTCTTGGTAGCTGTGGTATATAATGTTTTCTTGGTAGCTGTGGTATATAGTGTTTTCTTGGTAGTTGTGGTATACAGTTTTTTCTTGGTAGCTGTGGTGTTTTCTTGGTAGCTGTGGTATCATAGTGTTTTCTTGGTAGCTGTGGTATACAGTGTTTTCGTGGTAGCTGTAGGTATATATGTTTTCTTGGTAGCTGTGGTATATAGTGTTTTCTTGGTAGCTATGGTATACAGTTTTTTCTGTAGCTGTGTGTTTCTTGTGACTGTGTATATAGTGTTTTCTTGGTAGCTATGGTATACAGTGTTTTCTTGGTAGCTGTGATCAATAGTGTTTGGTAGCTATGTTACAGTTTTCTTGGTAGCTCTTGTATATAGTGTTTTCTTGGTAGCTGTAGTATACAGTGTTTTCTTGGTAGCTGTATATAGCGTTTTCTTGGTAGCTGTGGTATATAGTGTTTTTCTTGGTAGCTGTGGTATACAGTGTTTTCTTGGTAGCTGCGGTATATAGTTTTTTTTTTCTTGATACCTTTGTTATATAGTGTTTTCTTTGGTAGCTATAGTAAATAGTGTTTACTTGGTAGCTGTAATATACAGTGTTTTCCTGGTAGCTGTGGTATATAGTGTTTTCTTGGTAGCTGTGGTATATAGTGTTTTCTTGGTAGCTGTGGTATACAGTGTTTTCCTGGTAGCTGTGGTATACAGTGTTTTCGTGGTAGCTGTGGTATACAGTGTTTTCGTGGTAGCTGTGGTACACAATGAAAACATATATATTCTCCCCAGACTGAAACCATGGTACAAAGAGTTCTCGGAACCATGACTGTCTGTTTTGCAATGAGTAGAGCTATATATCCCTCTGAGAAAGAGAGAGAGAGAGTGTGGACAGAGTGAGAGAGAGAGTGAGAAGAGACAGAGACAGAGAGATACAGAGACAGAGACATACATACATACAGACAGACAGACTGACAGCAGACGGACAGACAGACAGACAGGACAGACCGACCGAAGACGACCGACCGACAGAGACAGACAGACAGACAGACAGACAGACAGACAGACAGACAGACAGACAGACAGACAGATGTAGGGGCGTATGCCTGTACTACTGTGATGTTGAAGGAGGTTGCTCTGAAGGGGATGATGATAAGTCTGCTGGACACTGGCTGACAGCTTTTTGACAGTGTCTAAAAGTGTCCTTGTAAAAAAGGAACCCCACGCCCTGTTTGTGCTTATCCTGTTTTCCACTGAAGTATATTTTGTGGTTTCTTTCATCTTCCTGGGTCGTTGTGTCTCCCATGTTTTTCCACCTTACCTCACAGAGCCCAAGGATGTGCCATTGGTATCTGGCCATCTCATGTGTTAGTTGTTCCACTTTGTCTGTGGCTCTTTGTGTTTGTATATTCCAAGTGCCAATGGTGATGTAGTTTTTTGGCACGGATTTTGGTGCGTTGTACACCAGTAGCATACTTTGTACCTCTGTCCTGATGTGCAGATTCTGATAGATGCCTTCATGAATGTATCTTGGGCAAATCGAACCTGGCGGAGCCCATCCTTCTCCAAGTCGGAATTTTTAGTTGGGTTTACTCCCCACATGTGGCAGGTAGTACTTGGTTATATGGTCACCAGTAGCAGAGGAAGCCTCTGACCTGACTACCATATATAAATATATATTTTAATATATATATATATATATATATATAATATATATAATATATATATTATAATATATATATATATGTCTGTGTGTCTGTGTGTCTGTGTCTGTGTGATTGTGTGTCTGTGTGTATGTGTGCACAGGTTTGTGTATGCCTATGTGTGTGTGTGCGTGGGTGTGTCAGGGAGATCTGCAAACACACTCTTCCTGCATATTGCATGTGCGACCCCATCCATCGTGTGGGGCCATTCTATCTATTAAAAGAGGAAAAGCAATCTTCAATATAGGATGGCGCACAGCGGAGTATACGATATTCCTGTTTGATAACCAAGTCGCAAGAGTGGCAGAATGTTGATTCGCCTCTGCAAAAAGTTGTAGTTCATCTGGGTCAGGTCTCTCTGATAGACACCCGGTCTGCTCCAGTTTCCGACGCTGCACAAGAACCAGGCCCTGACTCTCTGGAGTGAAACTGCACGATGAGGGCCTCGGTCTGTCTGGTGCCGCCCGGTTTGCCAGCACGGTGTGTGTGTTTCATTCCGCTGTTCAAACACCCTGCATCTGCTGCTCCATTCTTTAATCCAGTCTGACTGTTGCTTTGTCCACATTCCCCTGCAGCTGTGTTCCCCTGCAGCTCTGTTCCCTGATTCTTCCCCTGCAGCTCTGTTCCCTGTTCCCTGCAGCCGTCCTCTGTATTCTTTCCCTGCAGCTCTGTTCCCTGTTCCCCTGCAGTTCTTTCCTGTTCCCCTGCAGCTCTGTTTCCCCTGCAGTTCTGTTCCCTGGTCTGTTCCTTCCCCTGACAGTTTGCTCCTGTTCCCCTGCACAGCTCTGTCCCTGAGTTCCTGATGGCCCTGCGCTCTGTCTGTCCCCTGGTTTGCCCACGGTTTTGTTCCTGAGTTGCTGTTAAACCCTGCAGCTCTGTCCTTTAACCAGTCGCTCTGCTTCCCCTGCAGCTCTGTCTCCCCTGCAGTTCTGTTCCCTGCAGCTCTGTCTCCCTGCAGCTCTGTTCCCCTGCAGCTCTCTTTCCCTGCAGCTCTCTTCCCCTGCAGCTCTTTGTTCCCCTGCAGTTCTGTTTCCCTGCAGCTCTGATGTCTCTCTGTCTCGTTGCCAACAGTTCTCGCTGATTTCCTTGAGGGAAAACTATGCTGCTACTTCTTTGTTTCAGAAAACGCATTTTGCAATTGCCTGTAGGGAAAATGAATATCTGTCTTAAAGTTTCACTACACTGTCATCTGTCTCTCATTTATGCAGTTTTGTACCAAAGCCTGGGTCATTGTCAAAATGTGTGTTAATTCTTCTTGTGAACTAAATTGTAATTTATAGATTTGTGATTGAATATTGATTTTTTTTAAATTTTCATTTCCTGAAAGAATGACTTCTGCAGATACTTACAGGCATGTGTTGTTTTGTTGTTTTTTTAACCAGAGTTCCTATGATGATCACATGTATGCATCTTTCATCAACGGCAGTGGTAAACGCACTGTACCGATACCAGGTACACGTAGCACTCGTCTTCTCTAATCAATTTTTGTTGTTGTTGGAAATGACAACCAACTTAGTTTGTTATTGTTTTATCATAGTCAGCGTGCCTGCTTTTGTGTGTGTGTGTGTGTGTTTGCGCGCGCGTGTGCGTGTGCATGCGTGCGCGCGTGCATGCATGTTGTGCTGTGCTTAGCTGTGCTGTGTTGTGCTGTTATATTGCGTGCGTGTTGGCGTGCATGATTGCGCGCGCGCGCGCGCGTGTATCTGTCATTATGTGTGTGTGTGTGTGTGTGTGTGTGTGTGTGTGTGTGTGTGTGTGTGTGTGTGTGTGTGTGTGTTCGTGTGATGTGTGTTTATCTCATATGTGTGAGTGAGTGAGTGAGTGAGTGAGTGAGTGAGTGAGTGAGTGAGTGAGTGAGTGAGTGAGTGAGAGAGTGAGTGAGAGAGAGAGAGAGAGTGTGTGTGTGTGTGTGTGCGTGTGTGTGTGTGTGTGTGTGTGTGTGTGTGTGTGTGTGTGTGTGTGTGTGTGTGTGGTGTGTGTGTACGAGGGGGAACAAAAACAAGGTGCATTGGGTTAGTGGGGATTTAATATGTGGAAAAATCTGCCCACTTGCGTGTACTGTGTGTGTGTGTGTGTGTGTGTGTGTGTGTGTGTGTGTGTGTGTGTGTGTGTGTGTGTGTGTGTGTGTGTTCGTGTGATGTGTGTTTCTCTCATATGTGTGAGTGAGTGAGTGAGTGAGTGAGTGAGTGAGAGAGTGAGTGAGAGAGAGAGAGAGAGAGTGTGTGTGTGTGTGTGTGTGTGTGTGTGTGTGTGTGTGTGTGTGTGTGTGTGTGTGTGTGTGTGTGTGTGTGTGTGTGTGAGAGTGAGAGAGAGAGAGAGAAGGGGGGGAGGGTGTTTGTGAGGTGTGTGTGTGTGCGAGAGAGAGAGAGAAAGAGAGAGAGAGAGAGAGAGAGAGAGAGAGAGAGAGAGAGAGAGAGAGAGAGAGAGAGAGAGAGACAGAGAGACAGAGAGACAGAGAGAGAGACAGAGACAGAGACAGAGACAAAGACAGAGTGGGTTTGGGTGTGTATGTGTGTGTGTGCGTGTGTGTGTGTATGTGTGTGTGTGTTGTGTGTGCGCGCGTGTGTGTGTATGTGTGTGTGTGTGTGTGTGTGTGTGTTGTGTGTGCGTGCGCGCGCGCACGTGCGTGCATGTGAGCGTGCACGCGTGCGTGCGTGTGTGTGCGCGTGCATGCATGCTTGCGTGTGTGTGTGTGCGTGCGCGCGCGCGCGTGTGTGTGTGTGTGTGTGTGTGTGTGTGTGTGTGTGTGTGTGTGTGTGTGTGTGTGTGAAGAATCATTGAAACATAACTTGAATAGCATAACTAGTGTAACATAACTAGTATAAAAACTAGAATAACGTAACAATATATTCACATACCAGCTAGCATCAATGACAGGAAGATACCAACCGGACTGCTACTAGGATAGACAGCAAACCTGGTGAAGGAGAGAAATTAGTTATTTAGAATCTGCCCTGGAGGTAAAGGACAGTTATGAGGATGACAATTACCAAGCTTTTTTGAAACTAGCAGTAAATATAAATAAATCATATTTCCACTCTGCCCATGAATACCTGCCACATCTTGATGGTGTGTGTGTGTGTGTGTGTGTGTGTGTGTGTGTGTGTGTGTGTGTGTGTGTGTGTGTCTATGTGTCTGTGGGTGTGTATATGTGTCTGTGTGTCTGTGTGTTTATTTAATTATTGTTTATTAAATTATGTATTTGTTACATTTTATTTTATTCTTTTATATCAAGGATAAAGGAATAAGCATTCATGTGTTTTTTAACATCTAAGTCCCCGTGTGTATGCAGTTTTGTAAATCTTGTCATCTGTTTCCACCAGCACACAATGGCCTACTCTTACGAAAAGCGGAACAGGATTTAACGTGTGCGCAAGGCGTTCTGTGTGCGTTCGCACACGGAGCCTCACATTAAATTTGGAAAGTAAATTCCCAGGCAATTACTATAGGTCAGTTAAACAGGAGAAACAACAAAGTTTGGTATGAAATACAAAATGCAGACCTCTCCATGTCTTTGAACGCATACATCAGTCTCTGAACCACCATGTTGGGTTATTTCAAACCATCCATGCACCTTCTCCTAATTGGTGTCATCTTTTACCAGAACTGGATAGGTTTTAGCTTGCACGGAAGCTGTCGTGTGTACATTCTCACACGAGTTTAAAGTTGTAATTAAAAAAAAAAGAACAGGGGACTGGAAAAAAAACCAGGGCTAACTCACTCTACTTCTTTTTATCCTCAGTTTCTTCATGTCTGTTTTATAGGGACGTCATTGACTTCAATAGGATGAGACAGAAGCCGAGGCCCCCTGTGCCAATCCACACGGAACATTTTCGAAGAGCAGGCCACTGTATGCCGGAAGGAGCGGATGACAACATAATAAAAGCCAGCATGCACACTGATGTCGTGTTTAGACACCATCCCTGAGAAAAATCGGGTAGTTGGAATGCCCAGGGCGGTTTGGTGCTGTATATGGGAACGTTCTTGCGGCTCCTGCAACTGCACTAGAACCATCCGTTTAGGCGATTGACTGTCCAATGGACCATTTTAGAGACGTGGAGAGGGTGAGGGGGGGTCTGCTGCATTGGTCACAGCCTGCCCTCCAAATTTACTTACTCAGGCATTGCACTTTACAGCCTAGAGGGCAACTCCATAGTCTTCCGAATCTGACAAATGCCTACAAATTCACTTCAACATGCATATATGTTGTGCAGTTTTGGGGGCTATTTTTTATGGTTGGTTGGGGTTGAATGCTTGTATCCTTTCATATGATGGTATCCTGTTATTGTGTTATTCTTGTGGGTCTGTCTTTCAGATACAAAGTAAAACTCATTGATCAGTCTCCTGTATGTAATCCAGGAAGAACAGAATATATGTATACATAAAATAGCATGAAGAAATTGTCGGATGGGAGGATGTCACCTGACGTTTCTAATTTCAGATGGTTTCAATGTCAGTGTGATGGTCTTGGAGTATAGAATGAGGACAACATATTTTGCTGTTGGAACATAAACCTTGTGCTTTCCCCATGATATTCCCGTTGCAGTTTTGAAAATGCAATAAAATATTTTTTTGGATAAAACTCTTTCCAGGTTCCTACGTGTATTGCCTGGCAGTGGATCCTTTGTCCAGACTGATCTTTTACTATGACTACGCCAGACACGTAATTTCCATGGTGACCATGAAAACCATGGCTACTAAGACCGTCATCAACAGCAGTGTGGACTGGGTTTATGATATTGCGCTCAACACTGCTGAAGGGTAAGTGTGTGAGAGGTAAAAAAAAATCTATGTTAAAAATCAGGCTGATGTAGTTTCGTTCATAATTCCAATACATAACCACACTTTGGTGGCCCAAAGATACAACAGCTTTATAGAAAGCAAAAGGTCCGCAATTCTCAGTGTGTCTATGTAAAGGCCTTCGTTTGATTAAGTCAAGAGTTATGGTCTGGATACTAATCTTTTGGATGAGATTAGAAATTGACACATTGAACCCAGTCTTTGATTACCACTCTCACCATTGATACCATGTGAGTCGGTCAAACAGTTTTGTATTTTCAACATGGAATTCTTCGATAAAGTTATCTATTTCTTCAACAAACACTTTGTCATGAAGTACAGGAGTGTTAGATATCTTTAAAGATGAAGGACGTAAATGATGAATAAACTGTTATCAAGTTGAGCTGTGGTGTGAATCGCACACGCCTGGATGCTCCTGCGTTGGAAAGGAACTGGATGTAAAAAAGCACACAAGTCCTTATTCTATCATCCACAATAAAATAAAATAAAAAAAATCAAGGGCAAACGTGCATTGCTTATTATTGGCATAACAATCTATCTATACAGTAGTGGTCAACCTCTTAAATGCATACACGTTCATTTCTGTCTCTGTCTCTCTCTGTCTCTGTCTCTGTCTCTGTCTGTCTCACTATCTCTCTGTCTCTCTCTTTGTCTCTTTCTCACTCTCCGTCTCTGTCTCTCTCTCTATGTCTGTCTCTTTCTGTCTCTCTCTTTCATTGTCTATCTTTGTGTCTCTGTCTGTCTGTCTGTCTGTCTGTCTGTCTGTCTGTTTGTCTGTCTGTCTGTCTGTCTGTCTGTCTGTCTGTCTGTCTGTCTGTCTGTCTGTCTGTCTCTCTCTCTCTCTCTCTCTCTCTCTCTCTCTCTCTCTCTCTCCTCTCTCTCTCTCTCTCTCTCTCTCTCTCCCTCTCTCTCTCTCTCCTCTCTCTCTCTCTCTCTCTCTCTCTCTCTCTCTCTTCTCTCTTCTCTCTCTCTCCTCTCTTTATATATATATAATATATATATATATATATTTATATATATGTATATATAATATATATATATAGTGTGTGTTGTTGTGTGTGTGTGTGGTGTGTGTATGTATGTATGTACCGTAAAAGCCTATATTACCCCACCCACCCCCCCCCCCCTGTGTAACTGATTTAGGGCAAAACTGGGGGGTGGGCGATTTTGCTAGGATAGACCCTTTGCACAAAGTAATTTTTGTGCTCAACAGTGTAATTGAGTGAATATGACAATGAAAATGACAATAATTTATTGTGATTAAGCTTTTTTCATCCCATTCACAAGGGACAGTGGAAGGGATTGGGCACAACACAAATAATCATAGAGAACAAAACAATAAACGAAATATGTTGCAGCCCAAATGATCTTCATGGCATGGTTTCCACGTCATGGTACAAAGATGCTGGCTCGTGCTGTCTTTTGTTACAGTTCATAATTCACGACTCGCGACATTATTGCGTAAAGCATTTGCCCCTTGCAAAGGGAGGACAGTAGGGACGGCGGGGATACATTACACATACAATCATTGACATCACAGCACAAACGATGAAGTCCGTGGTAAGGTTTCCATATCACTCTGCCTTCTGTCCTTTATGCCCACTGGCTCGTGATATTCCGTCACAGGTATGCGTGCAGAAAATTTGCTTGCTCTCTCTCTCTCTCTCTCTCTCTCTCTCTCTCTCTCTCTCTCTCTCTCTCTCTCTCTCTCTCTCTCTCTCTCTCTCTCTCTCTCTCTCTCTCTCTCTCCTCTCTCTCTCTCTCTCTCTCTCTCTCTCTCTCTCTCTCTCTCTCTCTCAAAGATTTATATAGGGACCAATTCCATCCCAGCCCAAAAGGTTCAGACAGGATAGCGTACAGCCTCAAGTACGCTGACCCCCGACATCAACGACATCCACTCTTGACAGCCCCCACTACATGACCCAACCAGAAACAGAGGACACAAGCCCCATCTCTGCTGCAAAAAGGATATCTACAAAAATCCAGTGTCCCTGGATATCCTTTTTCATCACAGATGTCAGGACGCCGCCCCACCCACCAACCCCAGAACGACAATGTGTGGTTCAACAGACAGACTCTCCCATATCCACGATCTACAACGACCCTACGTTCTCCCCACCACCTGCCCCCACCCTACCCAGCAGTGTCTGTGTCCAGACCTCACCCAGCTCCAGCCTTCCCCTCCAGTGCTCCCTATGGCCAGTCCAACACGGCATTATATACCTTAGAAACTCTGGTGTGATCTTACCACTCTACCAGCACTCAACAAGAATAAACAGATACTTCTGTATTATATCAGTTATTCTGTGCTGGAGGTGTGCCCACCTGATGCAGTGCTCTGAAAGTATAGCACACAGTGTCTGATCAGTGCCAGATCATACTTCATCCAGAAAAGTTTTGGCTAAAATTTCCAGGATCTGTACTTATTGTATGTCAACATTTTAATCTTTGTGAACTTGTGCAACAGGATTAGTAATCTGGCTTTGACTATTGTTCCTGTTGCTGCTTACAGGTGTTCTTATTTCATTATTCTTCCACATTTTATTGCCTTGACTGTTCATGGTGTGTTCCTATTTTATTATTTGTTCTCATTTAATTGCTTTATTGTGAATGAACAAAATGTATGAATACACATGAACATACGAGCAAAACAACAACACCACAAGATTACGAAGACTGTTTCCCGTGCTCCACGCCCCATGATCTTGATTCGTTTACCTGGTGTTAGACTGATACTGATATACTATATCAGTTATTCTGTGCTGGACTTGTGCCCACCTGATGCAGTGCTCTGAAAGTGCAGCACACACAGTGACTGATCAGTGCCAGATCATACTCCATTCAGAAAAGATTCGACTAAAACTGTCCAGGATCTGTGCTTATTGTGTGCCAACACTTTTAGTCTTCATGAACTGCGCCGAATGTGCATCAGGATTGTAATCTGGCTGTGACTATTGTTTCTGTTACGGTGTTCTTATTTTATAATTCTTCCACATCTTATTGTCTTGACTGTTCAAGGTGTGTTCTTATTTTATTATTCTTCCACATTTTATTGCATTGACTGTTCAAGGTGATTTAGTATTGTTTTTGCTATCTTCATACATATTTTTTTTCATTTTCTTAACCTCTCTTCTTCTTTATAATTGTATCACCCTACTTGTGCTTCAGATTGCTGGTTTTGGTATATTTACATGTTTTTCCAGTTAGATTAGGCAGGATTAGCTGAATCAATATATACACACACACATATATATATATATATATATATATATATATATATATATATATATATATATATATATATATATATATTATTATATATATATATATATATATATATATATATTATTGTGTGTTGTATGTGTTAAATTTATTATTATATATATATTATTGTGTGTTGTATGTATAGTGTTTATTGATTTATTCCTTCTTAATCCATTTTATCCTCTACCCAACCAAGTGCTCACTCAACTCCCCCCCCCCCCCCCCCCCATTATTACTCTTCAACTTTAATTCTTCATCTTCACCAAATTTTGCACACCTATCACATTTCTCACTAAACTAACTCACTGATGTATTCAAGACATACTTCATGGCCCTCCAAGGATGGATTACGCATCTGCCACCTAAACATAAACCATGCAATAAATAAAATCGAAGATATTTCAACACTCATCACAAATCAAGGCAAACCATTTCACATACTGGGTCTTTCTGAGTCAAGAATTTCAAAACATATAACAGACACAGACATATATATTCCAGGTTACAAAATCCTACGAAGAGATCCACAGCATTCCAAAGAAACTGGGATCTTAATCTACATCAGTGAATCAGTAACATTTAAACATCTTCCCCATCTAGAATGTCATGAAGTAGAATCTATCTGGATTGAAGTTTCTGTAAAAGGTACATCCCCTATTGTAATTGGGTTTTGTTACAGAAATCCATCAGAAAGAAAAAATTGGACAGACAAATTTGACTCCATGATGAATGAAGTCCTATTAGAATCAAGGGAAGTAATCTTACTGGGTGACTTCAATATTGACCTAGCAAAAGTACACAATCAATGGACCCAAATTACGAACTCACTCAATCTTCACCAATTAGTCAATTCACCCACAAGAGTCACATCAAATTCAAGCACAATAATTGATCACATTTACGTATCTAACCCTAAAAACATCATAGAAACATGTGTCCCTGTCTATAACTGCAGTGATCA
>CM060338.1:4232193-4234693 GCA_030674155.1 Stramonita haemastoma
CGGTCAGTCAGTTCAGCAACATAGTCACGTATTAACTCCACCCCGTATCCAGTGTCACGTACCTTGACCAAGCAGGAGTCACAATCCTCTTCCAGTGCAGCGTCAGTGGCAGGCACGTCAGCAAGGTCGATTTGGCTTTGCCGATCAGCCGCTGTATCTGGGTCGGTAGGCACAGTGACGTCAGGGGATGCAGGGCGAAATTCTTGTGTGTAACACAGACCTGGCCATGGTGTGTTGTCTGGTGACAGGGGTGTGTCAATGTATGACACAGCGCCAGTTACTGGGGGGGGGGGGGGGGGGAGGCATGAACAGTTGTCCAGAATTCCCATAATTGGTATATTCGCTGGATGCTTCTTCGACTTCTGGCATCGTAGCTGCCTGTCTCCTGTCCTCCAGTCGTCTCCTGTCCCTCCTCAGCTGGCTTGGTGGCTTTTTTGATAGCATTGCGAAGAAGACTGCTTCGCTTGTTGACTCGCCATGTTGTCAGCCTCACAGCCACTTCTCAGGCGCAGTACAAACCCCGAAAGCATGTATGTTAGGTCGTGTGAGTAGAAGTGAAGGAAAATAGAAAAGAAGGGACTTTGAGGCAAAGAAGGCCAACGAGTTCCATCGCTCTCCGTTGTAGGTCCTTGTTTCCCAATACCCTGCCTTCAGATCTTTCATCTTCCAGATAATGCAGCAAGCACACCTTGGTCGACGTGTTTAGATCTAACTGCTGGTCCTTTTGACAGTTTCCGTTTTTGTTTGTCTTTCCCGTACTGCTGTTCAAGTCTATCTCTGTATTCACTCCATTTCCTGATCCTCTTCCTATCCACAGAAAATTCACGGGCACACTCCGAAAAATTCCCACCTGCTTCGTTATCCAGATACTGGAGGGCTTCCAATTTGAAAGATACAGTGTAAGATTGTCACTTCAGCATTTTGCAAAAATGGCACAGAGAGATTCAAGAACCAACTTCCAGCCATCAGGAAGCGTCAAAGTACTGGTACGTCACTGACAGACAAAAGACGTCAGTAGAAAAAGCATGACGTAATTTTAAGTCACTTTGTTGGGAATGAGTGGGAGAGGGGACAAAGAATAAGACAGAAGGAAAGAAACACGAAAAGGTAAAGAAGGGGGAAAAGATGACTTTAGAACAGTCTGCACAAATTATAGTAAAAGTGAGCAAAGTCTCATTGAAAAAAGCAGGGTGGGCTTTTGCTAGGTAGTTACCCCTGTGCACTTTTGGCCCAAAGTGGGGGATGGGCATTTGCTAGATGGTGGGCTTATGCTAGGGATTTTACGGTATATACATCCCTTAGTCAGGCGATCGTGGGAGCACCCCTGAAGACTTGAAAACCAGTTCCTTCCATTCCTCTCTCTGTTCTACCTTTCTCAAAATTTTGTTGAGTTCTAGGCCTGTCCATTCGCTGATGTCCTCCCATTTCTTCCTTGATCTACCTCTTTTTCATCCTCCTTGGACAGTGCCTTGCAGTATTGTTTTTGCAGGTCCTTTTGATCTTGTGACATGCCCGTACCATTTAAGTTTACGCTCCTTTGCCATTGAATTGATAGAAGGTTTTTGTAGAGACCAAAGGTTTTCTGGATTCTGCTATTGCACGTCTTCGCTGCTTTTGTAGTCTCTGTAGGAAAATGCAAAGGAGTGTCCGGAAGCGACTCATTTCTACCGCTTGTACTCTTCTCTACATATCTGCAGTCAGGGTCTACGATTCACAGAAATATGGATTTGACAAGAGAGCACATTAGTCTGATCTTGGAGTTGGGTGAGATACTCTTATCTTTCCAGATGGTGGTCAGTTTTGACAGTGCTATTTTAGACTGTGCAATCCTGCATACTACATCTGGCTTGGACCCCTTGTCTGATACAACAGCTCCCAAGTACTTGAAGCTTTGAACCGTTTCAGCTTCTGGTCATTGACCCTGATATCAGTGCTGATGCCCTTGGCACTATTGGTCATCAGTTTGGTCTTCTCTGCACTGATTTCAATGCCGTATGTTTTAGAGGCCTTGTTCAGGTGTTCTGTTAGGCTGGAAAGCTCCTGTTCTGATCCTGCTAGTCCGTCAATGACATCTGCAAAGCGGAGGTTTGTGATCGTTCTGCCATCAATACTGACTGATCCTTTATGGTGTTCCAGTGCATCAGCCATGATTCTCTCAAGGAGGATGTTGGAAAGAGTGGGTGACAGTAGACAGCCCTGCCTTACTCCAACTGTTGTTCGAAATCACTCTCCAATGTTGCTGTTGTAGTACACTGCACTGGTGGCCTTGTTGTACAGCTCTATGATGACTCTGATCAGGTTTGCATTGATGCTGTACACATTCATTATTGCCCACAAAGCTGCATGCCACACCCTGTCAAGTTCCGTTTTAAAAATTTATAAATACGTGGTAGAGATCTTGTTGGTGTTGAAGGTACCGCTCACAAGGTATTCGGAGGTTGAATATCTGTTCAGTTGTGCTATGCCCTGCTCTCAAACCTGCTTGTTCCTCAGCAATGAT
>CM060338.1:4250880-4253705 GCA_030674155.1 Stramonita haemastoma
CAACACACACACACACCCACATACACTCTCTCTCTCTCTCTCTCCTCTCTCTCTCTCTCCTCTCTCTCTCTCTCTCTACACACACCACACACACCCACACACAACCCCACCCCCTCTCTCTCTCACACACACACACACACCACACCACACCACTCTCTCTTCTCCTCTCTGTCTCTCATACCCTCGATGCAGAAACGAGTCACCGACGAACCAGCAGAACACGCACACAGAAAGAGAGAGAGAAAGAGCAAGAAGAAAGAAGACAGTAGAGCAATAGAGAGACGAGAGAAGACAGAGAGATGGATAAAACATTTACTACCCTCGTTCTTTTGAAATATTAGGGAGTGTTGTCTTTTGCCTAAATAAATTTGTTTATTTTTAGAGTTTGTGAATTAAGACATATACAAAGGGTGGATGCGAATGATGGGGTTATTAAATTTCTTGTGCCTAATTGTATTAGTTGGATTTGGTTATATAAATATAATGATAACTTATCGTTTCTTTACTATATTACTAAAAACTAATTTTTCCATGTTTTTTTGTTGGGGGTTTGGTATTTTTTTTTTTTTTGTTTTAAGGACCTGTTAAAGAACCTCTGGCATCCAATCCTCAAAAACATTCGATTCGATTCGAGTTCGAGTTCTCTCCTATCTCTCTCCCTCTCCTCATACACACACACCCCAACACACACACCCACACACACACACACACACACACACACAACCACCACACACACCCACACCACACACACACGCACACACATGTCTAATCTCACTTAATGTGAAAAGACGTTAAATAAAACTTCACTACCCCCATCAGTCTTCGATGCAGCTTAAACCGAGGTCCCGTGATCGAACTCATGCAGAACATCTTGCTACACAGTAAACTTGTTCTACTTTTTAGAAGAGTAGGCCATGTGTGCATGTGGGAACGATGACAACACTTAATACACCATATACACAAGGAGACGGATGCAGAAAGAGTGCATGCGGGTTAATTAAATTAACCTCAAAAATACAGGAAGAAAAGGAAAAATAAATGAATAAATAGTAGTTAAATAGATACATATAAAGATGAAAAATGAATAAATTAAAATATAGATAAAGAAATAAATAGATTAATGAATGAACTAATGAATAAATAAAAGAATTGGACTACAAAACCTTTTAATCAGTACACCCTATCTTTGTCATATTATTACTTCTTAAAGTACAACCCCCCCCCCCCCCTCCCCCCCCCCCCCCCCCCCCCTTTACCTCTCTTTCTTTGCTTCCCATCATTTCTCTACTCATTCCTGAGAAAATAATCCTGAATGCGTAATGAAGTAGAGATGGTTGTGTCCATGATGACCATTATCCTCGCTTACCACAGTTTACAGCTGACGTGTGTCTTCCACGACAAACAATGACATCACACAATTTGCACAATAAATGATTACATCACACACTTTGCACAACAAACAATGACATCACACACTTTGCACAAAAAATAATGACATCACACACTTTGCACAACAAACAATGACATCACACACTTTACACAACAAACAATGACACCACACACTTTGCACAACCAACAATGACACCACACACTTTGCACAACAATTCCACCACACACTTTGCACAACAAACACTGACACCACACACTTTGCACAACAAACAATGACACCACACACTTTGCACAACAAACATTGACATCCCACACTTTGCACAACAAACAATGACACCACACACTTTGCACAACCAACAAGCAGCAGTCCCGTTTCTCCCGCAGCTACAGACCCCAGCGCAGCAGAGCAGCCCCACAGAGAGTGGCGCCATGTCAGCACAGACCTGTGTTGCCGGTGTCCGTGTCTGGAGAAGCCATGTCCATGTTGGTAGAGAGGTAACCGATGGTGACAGGACGGCCCAGGCTTCTGTCCACCTGTGTTCCGTTAGCAGCATAGGTGACCAGGCCGTAGGAGGTAAAGCCGTCACTGACCACCGACATCTGAAAGGTCACCTTCTGCAACACCGTCATTATTGGGGCAGGTCACATGACGTCAGGCTAGGTCAGACTGGTCAGTCACGTGACGTCAGGCTAGGTCAGACTGGTCAAGGTCACGTGACGTCAGGGTAGGTCAGACTGGCTAGGTCAGACTGGTCAGGTCACATACGTCAGGCTAGGTCAGACTGGTAAGGTCACGTGACTCAGGCTAGGTCAGACTAGTCAGGTCAACACGAGTGGACAAGGTAAGGTAAGGCAAAGCAAGGCTAGGCAGAAGCGAAAACACAGCGCACAAATCCAGCGTAACTCAAACCAAGGGTCCAGGGCCCAGTGCTATATCAGTGCCCTCTTCCTTTACCTGTCCAAGTGTGGTCAGTTCCTGCTATAATTAGCACCAGCTGGGATGGGATGGGGTGGGATGAAAGCAGCTGAGAGAAGCTGAAAGTGGGGAAACTGACTGACAGCTGTGAACATACTAGAGCTCTTTTTAAGAAAGAAGTTGAAGATTCAAGGTTCAAATTTCTGTACTGATAATGACTATAGTCATCTTTACAGGTGATACAAATTATGGATGTGTTAATATTTAAAACCAGAAAAATCTATGTACATTACGAGCAAAGGATTAAACATCACAGAATGAAAGATCAGACAGCACACAGGTATAACATAACTACACCACCACACCAATCAATGCACTGCGTCCTGTGAGCAAACAGTACAGCACAGAACTGTGCAAGAACGCCGTTTGCGTTTGCGTTTGCGTTTGCTTGCACACACACACACACACAACACACACACACACACACACACACACACACACACACACACACACACACACA
>CM060338.1:4253805-4261305 GCA_030674155.1 Stramonita haemastoma
AGGGGAGAAAAATCACAACAGGGGGGAGAATCTAAAACATAACCATGGCGGAAAAACAGAACATCATGACGGAAAATTGATACATAAACATAACAGAGAAACTTACCAACAATATGGTAAGAAATAAAATTTTAAACATGTTGGAGCACTAAAACGATTTGGCAGAAAAAAAAATCAACGTACAGGAGAAAACTTAATAGAAGATCAACATGGAGGAAAAAAAAACGTCCACGTTGAGAAAAAATCACCAGAGCGAGATGTGGAACATAAACAGGGCAGAGATACAAACATCAAAATGGCAGGGGAAATAGAAGAAAATCGGTATTGCGGGGAAATAGCGCATCAACATGGCGGAAAAACTGAACATCTATATCCCCCCCCCCTTAAAAAAAATTAACAAAACAACAAACCAGAAATAAATCAGCACCATGAAGGATAGGAAGAACATTTTCATATGCGGAGAAATAGGACATATGTAGAGAAATGGGACATAATAGGTCGGAGAAATACAACATCATGGTGGAGAAATAAAAACATTGATATGTCTGGGAAAATAAAAGAAACAAAAGATCAACTTGGTAGATAGATAGACTATCAACATGGCGGATACATAGAACATCGACATGGCGGATAAATTATGTCTGATAAAAAAAACCAGAAATGAAAGGTTCAATTTGGCGGAGAAATAGACCATTATCATGGCGGAGAAATAGACCATTATCATGGCGGATAAATAGAACATCAACATGGCGGGGAAATAGAACATCAACATGGCGGAGAACGAGAACATCAACATGGCGGGGAAAAAACATCAACATGGCGGGGAAATAGAACATCAACATGGCGGAAAATAGAACATCAACATGGCGGGGAAATAGAACATCAACATGGCGGAGAAATAGAACATCAACATGGCGGGAAATAGAACATCAACATGGCGGAGAAATAGAACATCAACATGGCGGAGAAATAGAACATCAACATGGCGGAGAAATAGAACATCAACATGGCAGGGAAATTCTTAAAAAAATTACCATGTTAGAGAAGTAAATTATGAAGATGGCGAGAGAAACAAAACATTAACATGGTGGAAAAAAAGAATATCAGTACGCTGAAAAAAACATAGCATTGACATAGCAGAGATATAAAATATTGATATCGTTAAGAAATAAAGCACTTCTATGGCCGAGAAACAAAGCATCAGCAGGGTGAAGAAATACAATTTTCTACATAATAATGGAATAAAAAAAACAAACAGCATCAGAATGGCGGATAAATAGGACATCAACATTTGCAGGGAAATAAAACATCAATATGGCGGAAAAGTATAGTGTCAACATAACAGATGGAATACATCATTAACATAACGAAGATGTAGGTCCTGGGCTCTATTCTTATGGTTGACCAGGCCATTAAGACTAGGAATAACAGTAGAGTTGATTTTAAACTTTGTTCAAGGACGTACAGTAAAGTTGGTTTTATATCCCGTTTTAATCTGTATAATTGCACAGTTTTAATTTCAGTTTTAAATTTGACGCGGTGACAGCCCTGATATGGTCTGTGTGGTCGGCAGGGTATAAACAACATGATTGGATTGGATTGAATAATCTGTATAATTCGAGTTGCAAGACATTAACGAAGTGAAGAAATAAAACATGGCGGAGAATTAATAAAAAAAAATGGCGGAGAAATAGAACATCAACATGGGATAAATAGAACATCAACATGGCGGAGAAACAGAACATCAATATGAGGGAAAAACGCATTAACATGGCATAGAAATATAACATCAATATGGCGGGAAAATAAAACATGATCATGGCGGAGAAATAGAACATAAACATGGCGGAAAAACGAAACATCAACACAGTGGACATCAATATATCTGAAAAAAGCCAGAAACAAATGATCTACTTGGCAGATAAATAGAACATCAACATAAGTGGAGAAATGAAATATCGTGTCAGAGAAATACAGCATTACATGGTTCACAAGTAAAACATCAACATGATGGGAAAATAAAACATCACTGTGTCTGAAAAAATAAATAATCAACATGGAGGATAGGCATAACATTAACCTAATTACATGAAGAAATAGAGTATCATGTCGGAGAAGCAGAACATTTAACATGGCAGAGAAATAAAACACCAGTCTGCTGAAGAAATAGAGTATTAACATAGCAGATATATAACACTGAAACACTGAACATTTACATACCATTATCATCAACATTTACATCACCATCATTTTCAACATTTACATTACCATCATCATCAACATTTACATCACCATCATCTTCAACATATACATCACCAACATTTTCAACATTTACATTACCACCACCATCATCTTCAACATTACCATCACCATCACCTTTATCATAAACATTTACATCGCCATCATCTTCAACATTAATTTTACATCACTATCATCTTTAACATTTACATCGCATTCATCTTCAACATTAACATCACCATCATCTTCAACATTAACATCACCATCATCTTCAACATTAACATCACCACCATCTTCAACATTTACATCACCACCATCTTCAACATTTACATCATCACTCTCATCTTCAACATTTACATCGCCATCACCATCTTCAGCACTTACATCACCATCATCTTTAGCATTTACATCACCATATCTTCAACATTTACATCAACATCGCTCTCAACATTTACATCATCATCCTCTTCAACATTTACAGCACCATCTTCAACATTTACATCATCATCATCATCATTATCAACATTTACATCACCATCATTTTCAACATTTACATCACCAACATCTTCAACATTTACATCACCACCACCATCTTCTTCATTATTACCAATACCATCACCTCTGTCTTAAACATTTACATCACCATCATCTTCAACATTAATTTTACATCATCATCATCTTCAACATTCACATCACATCATCATTCAACATTTACATCACCATCACCTTCAACATTTACATCATCAGCTTCAACATGTACATCACCATCATCTTCGACATTTACATCACCATTGCTTTCAACATTTACATCATCAACTTCAACATTTACATCACCATCTTCAACATTTACATCACCATCATCTTCAACATTAACATCATCATCTTCAAAATCTACATCACCACCATCTTAAACATTTACATCACCATCATCTTCAACATTAACATCACCATCATCTTCAAAATCTACATCACCACCATCTTCAACATTTACATCACCATCATCTTCAACATTTACATCGCCATCACCATCTTCAGCACTTACATCACTATTTTCTTCAGCATTTAAATCACCGTCATCTTCAACATTAACATCAACATCACCTTCAACATTTACATCACCATCATCTTCAACATTTACATCACCATCTTCAACGTTTACATCATCATAGTCATCATCACCATCATCATCATCATCATCATACAACATTTACATCACCATCATCTTCAAATACATTTTCATCTTCAACATTTACATCATAATTTTCAACATTTACATCACTACCACCATCATCTTCAACATTTACATCATCACTACCATCGCCGTCAAAATTTACATCATCATCATCCTCTTCAACATTTACAATCACCATCATTTTCAACATTTACATCAGCACCACCATCATCTCAACATTTACATCACCACCACCATCATCTTCAACATTTACATCACCACCACCATCATCTGCAACATTACCTTTACCGTCACCCTTATTTTAAACATTTACATCACCATCATCTTTCAACATTAATTTATTCAAATACAACATCAATCCTTCAAAATTTACATCACATTCATCTTCAACATTTACATCACCATCACCTTCAACATTTGCTTCATCATCTTCAACATGTACATCACCATCATCTTCAAAATTTACATCACCACCATCTTCAACATTTACATCGCTATCACCATCTTCAGCACTTACATCACTATTATCTAAAGCATTTACATCACCATCATCTTCAACATTAACATCAACACACCTTCAACATTTAAATCACCATCATGTTCAACATTTACATCACCATCTTCAACATTTACATCATCATCACCTTCGACATTTAAATCACCATTATCTTCAACATTTACATCATCATCGTCTTCAACATTTACATCACCATCATCTTCAACATTCACATCACTACCACCATCATCTTTAAAATTTACATCATCATTACCACCATCGTCTTCAAAATTTACATCATCATCATCTTCAACATTTACATCACCATCATCTTCAATATTTACATCATCATCATCTTCAACATTTACATCACCATCATCTTCAACATTTACTATCATCACCATCATCTTCAACATTTACATCACCATCATCTTACATTTACATCATCAATCATTTAGCATTACATCACCATCATCTTCAACATTTACATCATCACCATCATCTTCGAGATTTACATCGCCTCACTTTCAGGATTTACATCACCATCATCTTCAACATTTGCATCTCCAGCACCATCATCTTCAGCATTTACATCACCATTTCAGCATTTACATCAACATAATCTTAAGCATTTACATCATCATCTTCAACATTTACATCACCATCATCTTCAACATATACATCATCGCCACCATCATCCTCATCAACATTAACAACACCCATCTTCAACATTTACATCACAATCATCTTCAACATTTACATCGTCATTATTGTCAACATTTCCATAACCATCATCTTCAACATTTACATCACCATTATCTTCAACATGTACATTAGCATCATCTTCATCATTTACATCACCACCACAATCATCTTCAACATTTACATCACCACCATCTTCAACATTTACATCACCATCATCCAACACTTCACACCACCACCTCTTCAACATTTACATCACCACCCCCACATCATCTTCAGCATTTACATCACCATCACCATCATCTTTAACATTTACATCACCATTACCACATCTTCAACATTTACATCACCATAATCCTCAAGCTTTACATCACCAGAGAATACAGCACTTCTATGGCAGAGAAATACAGCACTTCTATGGCAGAGAAATACAGCACTTCTATGGCAAGAAATACACACTTCTATGGCAGAGAAATACAACACTTCTATGGCAGAGAAATACAACACTTCTATGGCAGAAAATACACAACACTTCTATGGCAGAGAAATACAACACTTCTATGGCAGAGAAATACAGCATTTATGGCAGTGAAAATGAGACACTTCTATGGCAGAGAAATACACACTTCTATGGCAGAGAAATAAACACTTCTATGGCAGAGAAATACAGACACTTCTATGGCAGAGAAATAAAACACTTCTATGGCAGAGAAATAAACACTTCTATGGCAGAGAAATGAGACACTTCTATGGCAGAGAAACAAATTACATAACACTTCTATGGCAGAGAAATGAACACTTCTATGGCAGAGAAATGAAACACTTCTATGGTAGAGAAATAAAACACTTCTATGGCAGAGAAATACAGCACTTCTATGGCAGAGAAATAAAACACTTCGATGGCAGAGAAATGAAACACTTCTATGGTAGAGAAATAAAACACTTCTATGGCAGAGAAATACAGCACTTCTATGGTAGAGAAATAAAACACTTCGATGGCAGAGAAATGAAACACTTCTATGGCAGAGAAATGAGAAACTTCTATGGCAGAGAAATACAACACTTCTATGGCAGAGAAATACAACACTTCTATGGCAGATAAATACAACACTTCTATGGCAGAGAAATGAGACACTTCTATGGCAGAGAAATAAAACACTTCTATGGCAGAGAAATGAAACACTTCTATGGCAGAGAAATGAGACACTTCTATGGCAGAGAAATAAAACACTTCTATGGCAGAGAAATACAACACTTCTATGGCAGAGAAATGAAATACTTCTATGGCAGAGAAATGAAACACTTCTATGGCAGAGAAATGAGACACTTCTATGGCAGAGAAATGAGACACTTCTATGGCAGAGAAATAAAACACTTCAATGACAGAAAAATACAACACTTCTATGGCAGAGAAATACAACACTTCTATGGCAGAGAAATAAAACACTTCTATGGCAGAGAAATACAACACTTCTATGGCAGAGAAATACAACACTTCTATGGCAGAGAAATGAGACACTTCTATGGCAGAGAAATAAAACACTTCTATGGCAGAGAAATACAACACTTCTATGGCAGAGAAATACAGCACTTCTATGGCAGAGAAATACAGCACTTCTATGGCAGAGAAATACAACACTTCTATGGCAGAGAAATAAAACACTTCTAAGGCAGAGAAATAAAACACTTCTATGGCAGATAAATACAACACTTCTATGGCAGAGAAATACAGCACTTCTATGGCAGAGAAATAAAACACTTCTATGACTGAGAAATAAAACACTTCTATGAGAGAGAAATACAACACTTCGATGGCAGAGAAATGAAACACTTCTATGGCAGAGAAATACAACACTTCTATGGCAGAGAAATACAGCACTTCTATGGCAGAGAAATAAAACACTTCTATGACAGAGAAATAAAACACTTCTATGGCAGAGAAATGAAACACTTCTATGGCAGAGAAATACAACACTTCTATGACAGAGAAATAAAACACTTCTATGGCAGAGAAATGAAACACCTCTATGGCAGAGAAATACAACACTTCTATGACAGTGCAGAGGAGACCAAACTGATATCAATAACGCCAAGGGCATCAGCACTGATATCGGGGTCAATGATCAGAAGCTGGAAACAGTTCACAGCTTCAAGTACTTGGGAGCCTTTGTATCAGACAAGGGGTCCAAGCCAGAGGTAGTATGTAGGATTGCACAGACAATAACAGCACTGTCAAAACTGAACAGCATCGGGAGGGATAAAAAATATCTCACTCAACTCCAAGATCAAGACTAATGCGCTCCATTGTCATATCCATATTCTTATATGCCTGTGAATCGTGGATCCTGACTGCAGATTTCGAGAGAAGAGCACAGGCAGTAGATATGAGATGCTTCAGGAGATTCCTTCACATATCTTACAGAGACCACATAAGCAATGAAGAGGTGCGTAACAGAATCTAGCAAACCATTGGTTCCTACGAAAATCTATCAATCGTTAAGAAGCCTAAACTTAAATGGCACGGGCATGTCACAAGATCAAAAGGACTTGCAACAAAACAATACTGCAAGGCACTGTCCAAGGAGGAAGAAAAAGACGCAGTCCTTCGGATGAGACTATAAACCGAGTGCTAATCCCATTATCCTCGATATAAAAGAATACATAAATAAATAGAGTATTCATATTACAGACAATGTAGCGGAAAGACGGAACATAATCATGGCAGAAAATGATACAAAAACTACATGATGAAAAAATAAAACATCAACATGGCGGAGAAATAAAACATATAACTTTGTCCATCATGACATATAATTAAAAATATATATTTTTTTATTTTTATCATAAAATTGATAAAGATATTAGGGTATGT
>CM060338.1:4263805-4277001 GCA_030674155.1 Stramonita haemastoma
ACACAATCCACAGGGTGCCTGTAATATCTGAGCCCTTCACGTGTGACTGTGAGATCGTTGAGATTAAAAGCCTGCACCATTAACTATTGGGCCATGAGGCAAGTCAAACCACTGAAATAGAAATCTGTGCACATGTGAAAGGTAAAATCAGAAAAAGAACACTTGAACGATCTTTTAAGAACAAAACACTGTGCACAAGCTTAAAGTTGGTGCAAATCATAAAAAAAGTAAGTGAAACATAAAATGATAAAACATGAACAAAAAGTCAATCAGTAGCAGATAGATTCATAATAATAATAATAATAATAATAATAATAATAATAATAATAATAATAATAATAATACATGGAATTTATATAGCGCTATATCTTGTAAAAACAAATCAAAGCGCTTGCACTCGACCCTCACAACAATCAACCAATGACAATAAATAACTCTAGCAAAATCGAAAGCACACACGCGCGCGCGCACGCTCGCGCGCACACACACACACACACACACACACACACACACACACACACACACACACACACACACACACACACACACACACACACACACACCTATAGAGGTTATACATTTTGACAGGGTGAATGGAATTTCAAATGTTGGAGGCAGGGACAAATAGGAGATGAAAACAGAAGGAAAAAATCTTAGGTTTGAAACAAGTGTGTCTTGAGGTTGGATTTAAAAGTGTCATATGTAGGCTTTTGCCGAAGGGATAGAGGGAGGTCATTCCAGATTGATGGACCAGAAATAGAGAAAGAGCGGCGGCCAATGGTAGATAGGTTGAATCTCGGAATTTTTAAGGATAATGTATCTGCACCCGAGCGGAGGGTACGAGAAGGTGTGTACACGTGAAGACATGCATGTATATTGTTGGGTGTTCCATAACGTAACAGACAGGGTCATCGATAACATGCTACTCTGCCTTACTCACCACAACTTGAAATTGCTCTTCGACCCTAAAGTACACACTGGATGAGAAATCTGTGCGCATGACTGTTTTTAAATACCTTACAATACAGACAGCTTTAGTTTTACTTCCCTTGCTCAACGCCCAGGACTGAGTCCCTGATCACCATTCTCCAAAAGAAAGGCAGTTTCATGCCAACACCACCGCACCATCAGCCTGACCAGCCATCCAAGCGAAGCCATGCTTAGAATGCTCATGAAGAGACTGAAGCCACAAGCTGAGGAGATTGTCACAGAAAAACAGGCCTGTTTTAGAACCGGACAGAGCACAACAGAGCAAATTTTCAGCCTTACAATAAGTAGTGAGTAATTGCAACACAACAGCAAAATCTTCACGTCTTTGTAGACTTCAAGATAGCATTTGATAGAGTTTGACTTACAGCTTTCAGGGCAACTATAATGCTACCAACCTGACAAGAACTACAGAGTGGCTATGTGACAAGACTATCTGCACAGTCTACTAGGACACCTTCATAGTGGAATGATTCCAGCCACAACTGGAATACGCCAAGGATATTTGCTCTCCCCAAGCCTCTTCAACATCTTGTTAGATAGAATGATGGCTGACGCACTGAAGATCAAGAGGGAACAGTCAGCATTGGAGGCAGGACAATTACAAACTTGTGTTTTGCCGAAAACACCGACAGCACAGCTGGACAAAAGCTGATATTTCATTCGTTACATAAATGTATTTAAGCACACACACACAAACACACACACACACACACACCACACACACACACACACACACACGCACACACACACACACACACACACACACACACACACACACACACACACACACACACACTATCTTATATTTATTTTCGTTATGTGGAAAAAAATTCTACCTCTACGGAACAAAAAACTTAGCAGGCATGTCAAATTTATGGAGGGATCTGATTTCTTCTTTTTTTGCAACATAAAACATGTCAATGGAAGTATAAAAAAAGGCACATGTGCAGCAAAACACTGTAGACCTCTATGAACAGAAGCAGTGACCACATAGTTACAGACAGGTGTGCAGCAATGCACTGTAGACCTATATGAACAGAGCAGTGGCCACATAGTTACAGGTGTTCAGGGATGTCAAGCTGACTCTCCGTCTCCAGGCTTCTCTCGGCCCTCTCACAGTGATGTTGGCACTGTAAACAATCCAAAAAACAAATGAAGTTTCAACCCCCAAAAATTAATAAAAAACAAATAAGTCATTCTTCCAAGTCAAGTCAAACCAACAACAGTACGTAGATTACCTCACGTCACCTTTTGTAACACTGAGAGAAAACATCTTGAGCTCACAAAAACCTGTTGCGCATTTCGGAAAACTAGGCCATTGTGTGCTGGTTAGAAGAGATGGTAACATCTAACAAAACTGCGGTACACGAGGTGTGGATGTACAACAGCAGAGAGGTACTATTTCTTTATCCTTAAAGTAAAGGAAAATTGTTCGAATTTTTTTTAACCCAAATCCTTCATCTTATGCAAATTTCAAATGGAGGTTTTTCTTTACACATTATATCAGAAACAGAAAACACACTTTGAGGTATTTCGACGATCAAACCAATGACGTTTTGTTGTTTGTACTTTCATTTTACTGTGTTGATTGGTGGAGAATAAATCCACCCATTAACCATAGCTAAAGAATGTCAATGAAATCATCCACTCTGCCATTTACAAACTGTATGCTTAATTGCGTGTGTTTCTGGTTGAATTAATTTTTTTAAAAAGAAATAGTAGAGAAGGTAACCAGTTACAACTTCTGAATTAATATTAATTAATTAATACATGGAATTTGTATAGCGCTATCTCTTGTAAAGACAAATCAAAGCGCTTGCATTTGACCTACAGAGCCATAGATCATGCTGCCACCAGGCGCAAAGATCCCCAACTCCAACTCCCCGATTTTTCCTCAGGGATGGTGTCTAAACACGACACCTGTGTGCATGCTGGTTTGTTATAATTTTGTCATCCGCTCCTACCGGCACACGATGGCCTACTCTTCCGAAAGGTGGAACGGGGTTTTAACGTGTGCGCAAGATGTTCTGCGTGCATTTGCACACGGGGCCTCGGTTTCGAGTCTCATCCGAATGACTTTGACATTCAGTTCGATTTTTTCGTCAAACTGGGAAGAAAGGGCGAGGCTGGGTTTGAACCCAGAAACTCACGATTTACATATTGGCAGGCGAACGTCTTAACCATTCTGCCACCGTCCTTCCAAATTAGGTTGAAAATAAGCTGTCGACGATTCAGTTTAATTTTAAAAAAAAACTCTCTAAACATAATGTCTTTCTTTTCACTGGCAGCATTTTCGGGTAAGAACCATGCCTTTGGCCTGATCTGACTGAGTCTCGGCTCCTGGATGAGCCTTCATCAGAGGTCTCGGCGCTGATTGAAGCTTCACCTGCTGTGGTACCTTACAGTAAGGCACTTTTCGGAATTTAAAAGTGTCAATCGCATTCACAGGAATATTTGACATCCCTGTGGCCTTTTGAAGCTGCCATCAAAAGACGACGATAAAACGAAAAAGAAATTTACTTACAATATAATTTTGTTGCAAAAAATGAAAATAAATAAATAGGAGAGTATAAACACCTAGTGAAACTTTGTGCCTTATGTTTGGGGATCCTATTGAAAGGATGCAAGGGAGGTCATAAAGTATGTATCCAGCCAAGTGGTCAGTCCTAACTAGGTGATAACCGAAATATTGCCATACACTTTAAGTGCAAGCACAGGCAAGAGAGGTTGGGAAAAAGATATAAATGGCCTACACTTGGATCTTCTAGAGATGTAATTCCTCACTTGACCATAAAGTATTATTAAGAAAAAAAATGTGCAGGAATAGTGCAGAAGTGCATAACTACTTCGTACAAAAAGTTAATCAGCTAATTAACAGCTGTTTAATTGTCATGGTTTGGCAACGGCTCTCTTTCACCTTTTTCTGTCGTCCTCTCTCCTAGTTCACTGCTCTCTCTCTCTCCTCTGTCTCTCTCTCTCTCTCTCTGCTCTGTCTCTTCTCTCTCTCTCTCTCTCTCTCTCTCTCTCTCTCTCTCTCTCTCTCTCTCTTCCTCTTCTTCTTACGTCCTCTTTCCTTATCACTATATGTAAGGTTATTCATAATAGACTGACTGACCTTCAGAAGGTTGCGACCTTGAACTGCCAAGGTCACGACATAGGATCCTTTGAAGCTGCGTCCTTTCAGAAGGCCCCTTCTTTCTAGAAAATGGCGAGGAAAGAACAATTAGAAAGGTCAAATGTAAGGCTAAACACTCATTAAATCAATAACTACGTGAATGCATAAGATCAAATAGGCTAATGAGTGACAGAAAAAGGCTTGAATGATTGAATGAATGAATGAGCAATGAAAGTAAATAAAAGAAATAAACATACAATCTGAATGACCTGAGAAACTAATGTGCACAAAAGTAGGTGAATAAATGAAAGAATAAAAGAATGAGAGAATGATCGAATGAGAAAAAGGGGGAAAAGCAGCATAAAAACTAAATATGAACAAATTGAGGAGACAGTTAACATGGTAATGCAAAGCAAAACAGAGATAAAAAACAAAGGATAGAAAAAAATCAACTTATGAGTTGATGAGTGACTAAACTAGTGTGAAACTAAAGACCGAAGAAAAAGAAAATACCCCCCCCCCCCCCACCAACATTAAACATAAATAAACAAGAGAAGAAAGAATAGGTCAAGCAGAAAAACAGAAAAAGATGGAACAGAATGCAACGACAGAACAGAAAAATAAAGGAACAATGATACAAAAACAGATAGACTAGCTCATAACACCCCCCCCCTCCCTAAAAAAAGATAAAAAGTTATCACCTATTCTTTTTGAAGTTAGTGTTCTTTTTTAAATTTCAAGGAGGGACTTTCTACTACTGACCATTATTTCAACCTCTCATCTGTTATTACACGAATTCTGTTAACTGATACAACACACTTTGCTGTTTTCTTGACATGGTTATTGATATTAATGGAGTGACAAGATAATAATCTTTAGTCCTGCTTCCAATAACTTTCTGCACAAAACGTACTGTTGAAAAAAATGCTAACAGTTAACACTGCACAAACAATAACACACACACACACACACACACACACACACACACACACACACACACACACACACACACACACACACACACGTCAAAAACTGACTCACTTCATCTTAGAACAATGATGACAACAACGACGATGATGATCACGATGACAAGGACACTAACTGCAATTGCTGCTGCAATAACCGTAGAGCGACTGCAGCACTGTCCGTCTCTTTGTTAAGATCTGGTCAGACATGGACAATTGTTTACAAGTGTTACATAAAAACACGATAAAACAACACTGTTTAATTCTATAGCTACTATTTGAGACCCTGTCAACATGTAAACATCATCATCATCATCATCATCACATCATCATCATCATCATCATCATCATCATCATCCATCATCATCATCTCTACCTTACACCAGTGGTGTGTGGGGCAGCAACAAAGACTTTCCACCTCTGTCTATCCTGGGCCAGCCGGGTCAATGAACTCCAAGAGTGTTGCATGGCTTCCATCTCACATTCCACTGTCCTCCTCCATGTTGTTCTTGGTCTTCCTCTCTTTCTCTTGCCGTCTGGGGTCCAGTGCAGTGCTGTTCTTGCAATAGATTGTGTGTCTCTCCGGAGTATATGCCCAATCCATCTCCATCTTCGTTTGCTAATGATGGTGCCCATGTCAGTTTGGTTGCATTTCCTCAGTACATCTTCATTGGAAATCTTTTCTGGCCAAAAGATTCGAAGGATTCTCCGGAGGCGGTGTGTGGAAGAATCTAAGTTTGGCAAGATCCGTCTCGGTCGTCCTCCAACATTCAGATCCATACAGGAGTGTAGACACAACACAGCTCCGTTGGTACCGTACTGTGGAGATCTCCAGATGTTGTTATCTCCCTAAACACATTCCTGGCCTTTCCCAGTCTGGTGTGGATGTCTTCTTTGGTGCCGCCCTCAGGTTTGATGATGCTTCCCAGATACGTGAATTTGTCCGCCTGGCGTAAATCTGTTCCATTTACTTTCACAGGGGCTGGTGTTTTAACATTTAGCGTCATTGTCTCCGTCTCTTGGTGCTGATTCGTAGCCCCACTTGCTGTCCAAAAGTTTGAAGTCTGCTGGTCTTGTCCTGTATATGCTGGTGTGTGTGGGATAGTAGCGCCAGGTCATCTGCAAAGTCCAAGTCATCAAGAGTTGAGAAGAGGTTCCATCTGATCCCTCTTGGAGTGTCTTCTGTTGTCTGCCTCACGACCCAATCAATGACAAGATTGAAGAGAACTGCTGACATTACACATCCTTGTCTTACACCTGTCCTGACTTCAAAGAGTGTGTCACTACGGCCTACTGAGCATCTGAAGTTGTTGTAGAAGCTCGTAATCAGGTTTACCAGCTTGGATGGAATGCCATAGTGTGGTAGGATGTTCCAAAGGCTGTCCCTGTGAATACTGTCAAAGGCCTTTTCAAAATCAACGAAATTCACATATTGTTGCCTTTTGCCACTCGGTGCACTGTTCAATGATGGTACGTAGTGCGAAGATCTGATCAGAACAACTTCTTTGTTTTCTGAATGCTGCTTGCTCTTTTCTCAATGACTTGTCTACAGCGTCTGACATTCTTCCGTGATGACCTAAATCAGGGTAGCTAAAACTAGACTGTTTTTACAGCTCTGTAATGTGCCTTCAAAACCATACCCTGGTAAACTCAATATGTTTTGTAAAGATATAAAACTATGACTGTTTTTTTTAAAGCTTTATAACATAGCCGTCAAAACCATACCATAGTAGCTCAATATGTTCATAAAGTATATAAACGAGGATTTTTTAAAAGTTGTAACATGCTGTCAAAACCGTACCATGTAAATTCACATATATAAATAATAAATATATTATATTATAAAAGTTAATGTATACACTAATATATATATATATATATATATATATTATACTATATGTCTCCACAAAATAGTCCTTAACACATAACACTTTTTAACCTTAACAGTATCAAGTTGTCAATTGAGATTTATTGATTATTAAAGTATAGATTATACTATAATGAAATATCAAATCATAATTTTGTTTCTAAACATGTTTTAAACAACAGCCCATTCTGACCACTATAGATGCTAATCTTGTCAATTTACTAATTTTTCATCCAGTCTACATTCAACTTCAATATTTCCTAGATTGTGATTTCAATCTTTTTATATAGCATATAGTTTGATATCATATCAATAACTATGACTCTGGTGCAATGCGTCTCATTATGTGGTGGAGCGTCACACACACACACACACACACACACACACACACACACACACACACACACACATAATATATATATATATATATATATATATATATATATATATATATATATATATATATATATATAAAGTAAATAAAAATACTGTTTTTACATCTCTGTTACATGTTGTCAGAACCATATCCTGGTAAATTCAGCATGTACGTAAGTAGATTTAAAAAAAAAAGACTGTGTACAGCTCTGTAATATGCTGTCAAAACAATGTCTTAGGAAACTCAACAATTAAAGTAGATGAAACTAAGACTTGTTTTACAGCTCTGTGACATGACTGTTTTACAGCTCAATATCATGCTGTCAAACCGATGTCATAGTAAACCATCTAAAGTTTCTGTCCTGCATTTGACAGACAGACAGACAGAAGGACAGACAGACAAACAGACAAAGACAAACAGACAGAAGACAAACCAACAGACAGACAGAAGACAGACACCTCGGCCTGCAATAAGCCACCTGTATGCTGTAAGCCCTACAACTCAACTGTCCAGCCTCTGTGGCTAACAGGACACCGTTCTATAAGAAGGAAAACTCCACATTAAGACCACTACATCAGGGCAGGATGCTCTTCAGCCTTAGCCAGAAAGTCACTGTTAAAGGAAAATACCTAACAAACCGGTGCTAAAGATGTAGTACTGGACCTATGGCACATTATTGCCAATCACAGCTCTATGTGTACATCATGGATGGATCACAGTTTCAAGGCTGCCTTCCTCCTTTATCATCAACTTGTCCTTGGGGCTTTGTGCTAAAATATTCTATTGGTGTACCTCAGTACTTCTGAAGGTACACCAGAACAAACCTCTGACTCTGAGGTACACCAAACAACTCTCTGACTCTGAAGGTACACCAGAACAAACCTCTGACTCTGAAGGTACACCAGAACAAACTCTGTCTCTGAAGGTCACAGAACAAACCTCTGACTCTGAAGGTACACCAGAACAAACCTCAGTACCTTCTGAAGGTACATCAGAACAAACCTCTGTCTCTGAAGGTACACCAGAACAAACTTCTGTACTCTGAAGGTACACCAGAACAAACCTCTGACTCTGAAGGTACACCAGAACAAACCTCTGACTCTGAAGGTACATCAGAACAAACCTCTGACTCTGAAGGTACACCAGAACAAACCTCTGTACTCTGAAGGTACACCAGAACAAACCTCTGACTTGAAGGTACACCAGAACAAACCTCGACTTGAGGTACACAGAAACCTCTGACTATGAAGGTACATCAGAACAAACCTCTGTCTCTGAAGGCACACCAGAACAAACCTCTGACTATGAAGGTACACCAGAACAAACTCTGTCTCTGAAGGTACACCAGAACAAACTTCTGACTATGAAGGTACACCAGAACAAACCTCAGTACTTCTGAAGGTACACCAGAACAAACCTCTGTCTCTGAAGGTACACCAGAACAAACTCTCTGTACCTCTGAAGGTACATCAGAACAAACTTCTGACTATGAAGGTACACCAGAACAAGTCATAATACTTCTCAAGCTACATGCCCACAGACAGTATGAAGTATGACTGGGGGGAGGGGGGATTGGAATGAGGTGCATAAGGACAGCAGCACTGATGCATTACAATTTCTAAAATGGCAAAAAATCAGGAATTCATCAGGTAAAAGCCACTTAGATTACACCACAGAGATACGATGTTGTTATATAAGATAGATATATGTCTTACCAGTGCAAGTGTTTCATTACAATTTCGAAAGTGGCACGAAGAACAAGAATTCAGCCATAAAAGCCACTTTAATTAGATCACATAGATAGTTATGATGTTGTTAAATTCGATATATGTATGTCATCCCAATGCAACTGTTTCACTACAACTTCTACAGTGGCACAAAGAACAATCATTTTGCTGTGAAATATTACTAAGATTATATCACATCGATATGATATTGATGTAATTCTTAGATAGATATATATCTTACCAATGCAAGTTTTTCGTGTAGTGAGGTTCAGAATGTAGCCTGTCTGGCACTCACACAAATAACCTCCAACAGTATTCCGACAGATCTGGTCACAAGGATTGGTGAGACATTCATTGATATCTGAAAAAAGAAGAAAAAAAATGGTATGTGTATCCAAGTGTTGAGCGTTTGTTTGGGTGTGCTGTGATCCGAGATAAATTCAATTTTGACCCCGTTCAGTATGGGTATACATTCAGATAAACTGTTTCTTTCCCCGTTTTCATATCTTTGTATATCTGCATTCGCAGATCCTCAATATTTCTCCAGAGGTGTGAAACACACACACACACACACAACACACACACACACACACACACACACACACACACACAAACACACACACACACGACACACACGCACCACCACACACACACGCACGCAAGCACGCACGCACCACACACAATGCACCACCCCGCCCCCGCAATGGCACCTTTTCCACACATTAAATCGCCTCTAACCCAATGCACCACCTCCCATCCACCTTGTTTTTTTCCCCTCCTTTACACACACACACACACACACACACACACACACACACACACACACACACACACACACACACACACAACACACACACACACACACACATGGAAAAATATTGAAACTTTCTGGTCCTATTATAGTTGAAACACTGACATATCTATATAACTTGTGCATAGATAAAAACAACTTCCTTCTGATAATTAAAAGAGCAAAAGTCATACCAGACCACAAATCTGGAGATCCTTCTTGTCCTTCAAATTACAGACCAATTTCAATCCTATCGGTCTTATCTAAACCCATCGAAAAACATATCCAAAAATCTTCATATTCCTACTTTGTTAACAACAATCTAATAAATGAAGATCAGTCAGGCTTTCGTAAAAACTATTCTAGTCACAGCTCTAACTCAACTTACAGACAGTCTCTTACACAACATAAATGAAAATAACTATACAGGCTTAATTTTTGTTGACTTTGAAAAAGCATTTGATGTAATTAATCACTCCTTGCTAGTGCGTAAACTTCACCTATATAAACTAACACCTGAAATAATCAATCTTTTATAAAGTTTTTTGTTAGATAGACAGCAGCTGGTAACTGCAAATAATCAAACATCAGAATTAGTATCTATTAATATGGAGATTTCCACAAGGATCAATATTGGGTCCTCTTTTGTTCTCAATATATGTAAATGACTTACCCTTATTTCTAGATTGTAGCTGTGAAATGTTTGCTGATGACACATCCCTCTATTGTAATGATACCGACCCCCACAGACTGACACTCAAACTTCAAAACAATATCAACAAATTGATTACTTGGACTCAATTAAACCATATGTCCTTAAATGCACAAAAAACTAAGAGTATGTACGTATTAGCATGACAAAAGAGGCAAAAAAATGAAAAGTAAATGTCAACCTCTGTTGATAGATCAAAAAATATCTTGCCTACACATGAACATTTGTTCCACTTTTCAGAAGAGTAGGCCATTGTGTGCATGTGGGAACGGATGACAACACTTAATACGACTATATACACAAGGAGACTGAATGCAAAAAAGCGTATGCGGGTTAATTAAATTAACCCTAAATTACAGGAAGAAAAGGAAAAAAAGTGTAAATAAGTAGTAAAATAGATAAATATAAAAATGAAAAATTAGTAAATTAAAATAGATACAGAAATAAATAAATTAATAAATTAATAAATTAAGTAATTAATGAATGATATAAAAGAATTGAACAACAAAAACTTTTGATAAGTACACCCTATCTCTGTCATATATATTACTTCTTAAAGTACAACTCCCCCCCCCCCCCCCTCCACACACACACACCCTCTCATCCTTTGCTTCCCATTCATTTTTCTACTCATCCCTGAGAAAGCAATCATGAATGCGTAATGAAGAGTAAATGGTTGTGTTCATAATGATCATCCTTGCTTACCACAGTTTACAGCTGACGTTTGTCTTCCACAACAAATGATTACATCACACACTTTGCACAACAAACAATGACACCACACACTTTGCACAACAAACAATGACACCACACACTTTGCACAACAAACAATGACACCACACACTTTGCACAACAAACAATGACACCACACACTTTGCACAACAAACAATGACAACCCACACACTTTGCACAACAAACAATGACACCACACACTTTGCACAACAAACAATGACACCACACACTTTGCACAACAAACAAGACACAAGCACACTTTGCACAACCAACAAGCAGCATCCCGTTTCTCCCCCAGCACAGACCCCAGCGCAGCAGAGCAGCCCCACAGAGAGTGGCGCCATGTCAGCACAGACCTGTGTTGCCGGTGTCCGTGTCTGGAGAAGCCATGTCCATGTTGGTAGAGAGGTAACCCATGGTGACAGGACGGCCCAGGCTTCTGTCCACCTGTGTTCCGTTAATTTCTTTGCAACCTGATTAATTTTTGTGACAGGTGTAGTGTGAAGTGTTTTGGACTAGTTGGCTCGGTGTCAGAATACTGTGTTGCGACTATTACCCTTGTATGGCAGCACATTAACTTGTCAAAGCAACACCATCCTGAGATGATCCTCTGTATTTTGCTGGGTGCAAAGGAACATGAAACAATATATATATATATATATATATATATATATATATAATATATATATATAATATATATATATATATATATATATATATATATATATATATATATATATATTATATAACATGTAGCATAAAGATAATAATAATAATAATAATAATAATAATAATAATAATAATAATAATAATAATAATAATAATAATATAATAATAATAATAATAATAAAATGAAGGCTTGTATAGCGCGAATTCCCCAAAATATGGGCTTACTGCGCTGTACAATCAAATCAATATAAATTAGTAAGTAGGTTACATATGAACGTGAAAAAATTGACTAGCACAAAAAATAAGGAAAAAATGCAGTGCACATACAATACACAACATATTACATGACCAGAGAATAAATGTAAAATAAGAGCAACATCATCAAGAAAATGTGCAGTGCAGTACAATGCATACACTCTCTCTCTCTCTCTCCTCTCTCTCTCTCTCTCTCTCTCTCTCTCTCTCTCTCTCTCTCTCTCTCTCCTCTCTCTCTCTCTCTCTCTCTCTCTCTCTGTGGATAATTGTTTTTATTTGTGATCTCCCCTTGTATTAAAATATTATGATTTGCATGACTTTTTTGTCGTTGTTGATAGGTTGTACCTCAAGTTTTTGATGTTTTGTTCTTGTTTTTTTTGTTTGTTTTAACTTTGCTGTTTGCTTTTGTTTCTTCTTTTTTATATGAAGTATGAATGTAAAAGAAAGGATAATATTGTCACCTGATATGATTGTTTGACTTTTATCATTCTTCTTTTTTTTATGACTAAAATTAAAAAAAACAAAAAAAACAACCAACCACCTCAAGTACATGTGCGCCTGCGGATATGTGCTTATAAATATAAGTGTGAGTAAGTGTGTGTGTGTGTGTGTGTGTGTGTGTGTGTGTGTGTGTGTGTGTGTGTGTGTGTGTGTGTGATATTTGTATGTACATTTGCGTGCGAGCGTGCATGCGTGAGTGAGTTGCGTATATGTATGTATGTATGTATGTATGTATGTATGTATGTATGTATGTATGTATGTATGTATGTATGTATGTATGTATGTATGTATGTATGTATGTATGTATGTATGTATGTATGTATGTATGTATGTGTGTGTGTGTGTGTAACTATGTAATGTATGTATGTATGTATGTATGTGTGTGTGTGTGTGTGTGTGTGTGTGTGTGTGTGTGTGTGTGTGTGTGTGTGTGTGTGTGTGTGTGTGTGTGTGTAACCTACGTGTAGGAGTGAGTTTTATGTGTATTATTATCATAC
>CM060338.1:4288134-4293134 GCA_030674155.1 Stramonita haemastoma
TGGCCTATTGTCCCTTGCTAGTTTGTCGACAGCCAAACTTACTTCCAGTTTGAAATGAATACAAGCACATTCAATGCTTTGTGCAATGGTGTAGGGTATATTTGTAGGTTCTTGAATAGGTAGTTTGCTGTTGATTCATGTATACATGTAGGCATGCACGCACGCACGCAACACACACACACACACACACACACACACACACACACACACACAACACGCACACACACACAACACACAGCGCGCCACACACACACACCACACACACACACACACACACACACACACACACACACACCATACTCTGTCTGTCTGTCTGTCTGTCTGTCTGTCTGTCTGTCTGTCTGTCTGTCTGTCTCGTCTGTCTCTCTTCTCTCTCTCTCTCTCTCTCTCTCTCTCTCTCTCCTCTCTCTCTCTCTCTCTCTCTCTCTCTCCTCTTTTTTCCCAATTCTGCCTTTTTTTCTGTCTGTGTCTGCTAGCGTCTGTCTCTCTCTCTCTCTATTTCTGTTTGCTTATGTTCAGGTTTGTAGACATGCGCTTGTGGTAAGGTGTGGGTTTTTTATGGGCATGTGGCGGAGGCCCTGCACTTTGTTGTGGTATATGATAATATTGTATGTTATGGTTATGTTTTATGTTATCATGGTTATGTGTGCAACTAGGTATTATTGCGTACCAGCTTTTTCCCCTGACATACTTACTATATTCAAGCCAGGCTGTCCTCTTTTGGTCGGTGGTGTCGCCACAAGACAGGCGCCAGGCATATGGAAGATACTGGTAAAGTGTGTTTACATACAGTAGAACACTTTCTTGGTGCCGTGGGCTCTGTTACTGTGCAAAAGTCAGGGTACGACGAGTTTTGATTCCGGCCCTTTGTCCCATCTTCTTAAAATGTGCCCTATCATTGAGGGGTATGTATGTCAGCACGCTAGCACGGCACACTTGTGTTTGTGTGTGCGTTTTTTTATATGTGTGCATATGACAGTGGCCTTACACTCTGCTGTGGTGCATTATATTGTCTATTATCTTTTTTATATGTGTACTACTAGGCCTTATCGCCTACGCTGAACCAGCTTTCGCTCCGAAAAAAAACTTGCTATTTTCAAGTCATGCTGCCATTTTGGAGTTGTGGTGTCGCCAGAAGACGGCACTACACATATCAAACTTGACAGTAAAGTGTGTATGCATACAGTGGAACACTCCCTTGGGGCCGTGGGCTATGTTACTGTGCAAACGTCCGGGTAGGATGTGACTAACAGCTGCCCTGTATCACATTTTTTCGAAATGGGCCTAGCCTTATTGTAGAGCGCACTGGTTTCTTGATGTGCGAGTGGTGTGTGTGTGTGTGTGTTGTGTGGGGTGTGGGGTGTGTGTGTGTGTGTGTGTGTGTGTGTGTGTGTGTGTGTGTGTGTGTGTTGTATGTGTTGTGTGTGTGGTTGTTTGACTTAATATATGATTTGATCATTTTCAAAATGATTGAGAAGTTGGTACCTGCACTTGTCTTTCCTTACTACTTTTTCCTCAAGAATTAATTTGATTTGATTTGATTTAATTTATTCTTTTATATCGAGAATAATGGAATAAGCACCCTTGTGCTTTTTTTACATCCAGTCCCCGTGTGTATGCAGTTTTGTAAATGTCATCTGTTCTCACCGCACACGATGGCCTACTCTTACGAAAAGCGGAACAGGATTTAACGTGTGCGCAAGATGTTCTGCGTGCGTTCGCACTCGGGGCCTCGGTTTAAAGTCTCATCCTTAGGACTTTTGGGGAGAGTGGAGTCAGCACTGATGTTAACTCAAGGAGAAAAATCTCCTCGACTGGACTGGAACCCCAGTCGTCACATTGCCAGCGCAATGTTCTGACCACTAGGTTATACGCCCCCCATGTGTGTATGTGTGTGTGGTGTGGGGGTGGGGGTGAGTGTGGGTGTGTGGGTATGTGTGTGTGTGTGAGTGGGTGGGTGGGTGTGGGTGGGTGTGTGGGCTGTGTGAGTGTGTGTGCGTGGGTATGTGTCGTGTGGCATCAACCCTGCAGTTTGGTTTCTTGTGGTGCATCACATTATAGGTTATTATCATTATAATTACGTGTACTGCTACGTTTTATTGGGTACACTGTATCCAGATTTGAAGGAATGAAGGTGGCGGGGTGGTTAAGATGTGTGCCTGCCAACTAGTTAACCGTGAGGCTTCAGGTTTGATTCCCACCCTCGCCTCTCTTCCCAGTTTCACAAAAATGTCGGACTGAATGTCAGAGTCAATATTATATTATATTATATTATATTATATTATATTATATTATATTATATTATATTATATTATATTATATTATATATTATATTATATTATATTGTATTTATATTGTATTGATATTATATGTATCGTATCTATCGTATTATCGTATTATTATATATCGTATCGTATTCGTATATTATATCGTATCGTATTATATGTATAGTATCGTATCGTATATGTATATTCGATATCGTATGATGTATCGTATCGTATGTATCGTATCTATATATATATCATATTATATTATATTATATTATATTATATTATATTATATTTATTATATTATATTATATTATATTATATTATTATATTATATTATATTATATTATATTATATTATATTATATAATTATATTATATTATATTATATTATATTATTATTATATTTATTATTATTATATATTGATATCTGATCTGATTATATATATTTATATATATTTATATTATATTATATTATATTATATTATATTATATTATTATTATATTATATTATATTATATTAATTATATTAATTATCATTAATTCATTATTACATTATATTAATTATATTATATTATATTATATTATATTATATAATTATATTATATGTATATGTATTGTATGTATTGTATTGTATTGTATTGTTATGTATAGTATGTATTGTATGTATGTATGTATGTATAGTATGTATTATTATATCATGTATATATATCATATCATATATATCATATATCATATCATATCATATCTATCATATAATCATATCATATCATACATACATACATATCATATCATATCATACATATCATATATATATATTATATATATATATATATATTATATTATATATATTATATTATATTATATTATTATATTATATTATATATTATATTATATTATATATATATCATATATCATATCTATTATTATATATATATATATTCATTATTCATATCATTCATCATTCATCTACATCACTACGTACATCATCATCCATCTACATCTCATTCGCATCCTCTATCATTCGTGCATTCATTCATTACATTCATGTATGTCATGTCATATGTTCAATATCATATTCATATCATATCATTCATTCATATCATATCGATATCATATCATATTATATCATATCATACTATATTATACATATATATATATATCATTCATATCATATCATATCATATCATATCATATCATATCATATCATATATATATATTATGTATCGTATCATATCATATATATCTATCTTATCTATTATATATAGTATTATTAGTATATATTATATTATATTATATATATTATATTATATTATATATATATGTATATTTATGTATATTATATTATATTATATATATTATATTATATATATTATATATAATATATATATATATTATATATATTATATTATAATTATATATAATTATTATGTATTATATATTATATATATATTATAGTATATATATTATTATTATCCTATCTATCCTATCCTATCCTATCCTATCCTATCCTATCTATCCTATCACTATCCTATCTATCGTATCGTATGTATCGTATCGTATCGTATGTATCGTATCGATACGTATAGATCATATATATATATAGTATAGTATAGCATAGCATAGTATAGCATAGCATAGATAGTATAGCATAGCATAGCTATAGATAGTATAGTATAGTATTAGTATAGTATAGTATAGTATAGTTTAGTTTAGTATAGATAGTATAGTATAGTATGTGTCGTTGTGTGTCGTGTCGTGTCGTGTCGTGTCGTGTCGTGTCGTGTCGTGTCGTGTCGTGTCGTGTCGTGTCGTGTCGTGTCATGTCATGTCTGTATGTCATATCATATCATATCATATCATATTATTTATTATTTATATTATATATATATATCTAGACTGACAGACTACTTGGTTCGGTTTTATCTCATTCTATGTGTCGTGGATGTGGTTTCTCACACAACTGGTGACCAGCCTAGGCTGACCTTTATGGTTGGCCGGGGCGTTGATACAAGGAACGACAGCAGAGTTAATTCAAGTACCATGTTTTAATCTGTACAGGGTTGCATAGTTTTCATCTGGAATTTAAAGGTCTAACAAGGTGAAAACACTGACATGGCATGTGTAGTCAGTGGGGCTATGAATAACAGCTGTAGTAATGTGCCTGTGGAAAAAGATGGCAAGATTTACAAACAGCATGCACACGGGGGACTGCCTGTTGAAAAAGCACATGGGTGCTTATTCCATTATCCTCGATATAAAAGAATATATAAAGAAGTAAATGAATTAGAAGAAGAAAAAAGAAGAAGAAAAGAAGAAGAAAAGAAGAAGAAGAAGAAGAAGAAGAAGAAGAAGAAGAAGAAGAAGAAGAAGAAGAAGAAGAAGAAGAAGAAGAAGAAGAAGAAGAAGAAGAAAAGAAGAAGAAGAAGAAGAAGAAGAAAGAAGAAGAAGAAGAAGAAAAAGAAGAAGAAGAAGAAGAAGAAGAAGAAGAAGAAGAAGAAGAAGAAGAAGAAGAAGAAGAAGAAGAAGAAGAAGAAGAAGAAGAAGAAGAAGAAGAAGAAGAAGAAGAAGAAGAAGAAGAAGAAGAACAACAAAAAAACAACAACAACAACAACAACAACAACAACAACAACAACTATAACAACAAAAAAAGTATGAAAATTGATGGTTGTCCACTTTTTTTCGAATCTGACAAACGTAATCCTGTCCCTGTTCCGTCCTCAGCTTCTTCCTC
>CM060338.1:4298134-4313134 GCA_030674155.1 Stramonita haemastoma
TTAGAATAGAACAAGGGTTGTAATGTTGTTGTGTGCAGTGAGAGAATAACGTTTGTTTCATGAAGTAAATAATAGGCAATACAACACAATTCGAAATGATATGATACAATTCAATGAAATGCAATACAGTGCAATACGATACGATTCAATGTAATACAACACAATTCAATGCAATACGATACAGTATAATACAGTACAATACAATTTAATACACTACACTACAATGCAATACAACACAACACAATACAACTCAACAAAAACACAACGCAACACTACACAACACAACACAACACAACAACACAACACAACAACACAACACAACACAACACAACACAACACAACACAACACAACACAACACACAACACAACACAACACAACACACAACCACAACCACAACACAACACAACACAACACAAACACCACACGACACACACACACAACACAACACACACACAACACAACACAACACACACAACACACACACACGACACAACACGACACACCGACACGACACGACACGACACGACACGACACGACACGACACCACTGGGTTGCCATCAGACCACCCGCCGAAAAAATCCTGCAGTGGATGGAGTTTTTGCTGGTGTTCAATGGCGCCGTTCTGATAACTGTTCCTTGCAGATCTCCTAGTCACCACGCCCATACCAACCCCTAGCTATGGCAGTTGTATTTCACTGTATTTCATTGTACGTATTGTATTGTATTGTATTGTATTGTATTGTTTGTATTGTATTGTATTGTATTGTATTGTATTGTATGTATTGTATTGTATTGTATTGTATTGTATTGTATTGTATTGTATTGTATTGTATTGTATTGTATTGTATTGTATTGTATTGTGTTGTGTTGTATTGTGTTGTGTTGTGTTGCGTTGCGTGTATTGCATTGTATTGTATGTATTGTATTGTATTGTATTGTATTTTTGTATTGTATTGTATTGTATTGTATGCATTGCATTGCATTGCATTGTATTGTATTGTATACCACTTTAACTGGAAGCAAATGCATCTGCGTGGAAGTCGGGCTGCTCTCCCCAGGGAGAGCACATCGCCACTAGAGTAGCGCTACTCATCATTTATTTATTCTTTTGCTGTCCATACATATCTTTTGGTTTCCCATCAGAGTGGCTTTTTCTACAGAATTTTGCTGGGAATAACTCTCTTAATGCCGTGGGTTCTTTTACGTGCACTTAATGAGTGTTGCAAACAGGACCTCGGTGTGTCATCTTATCCGAAAGACTACACCCAGACCATCACTATACATGGTCTAGTGGATGGCGGGGAAAGGGGGGGGGGTGAGTTTTGGGCAGAAACGGGGATCGAACCATCGAACCACCACACACCTGAAACCGGGACTTTTCGATTTCTGGGCAGGTGTGTTATCTCTAGACCACGGAATGTGTTCTGGAACCAGACTGAGTGAAATCGAGACAACACGCTGCTTGTGAATGTCTATCGTGATCTAAACATTTACTTTGGAGGTGGTGCGATTCTGTCGGCAAGTAATCAAATCACCCAAATCTACCTCGAAGAAAACTGCATGAGGGCATCGTGCGATCAAATGTGTATGACACCCGGTACCCAGGTGGGCGGGATAGTCTAGTGGTTAGAGTGTTGCGCTGGTGGATTGACAGCCTGGGTTCGAGCCACCACCAACACGCCCGGTTCAATGAGATATTTTCCCTTTGACATCAACATCAGAGCTGACTCCTTCCTATGAGTACTGTAAGCCCTGACCCCGTGTTCCAACGCACGCAGCCAATCTTGTGCCCAGGTTAAAGCCCGTTCTCTCTTTTGGGAAGTGTAGGCCATTCGAACTGGTAAGAACTGAATAGAGAAACATTTAAAAAAAATGAAACAGACACAGACTGGTGTTGGGTTTTAGAATCATGTCTGAAGCCGGAATGCGGCTATCTTTATGTTGCGCAAAAAGCAGTCGTATACACAAATATCCCTGGGGTACCTTTGGTGAACCCTAGAGCGTTTGCCAGGAAAGGAAAACAAAGTACCATGATGGGTTTGAATAATCTTACATGTCGGAGTACGGTAGAAGCTCCATTGAAAGCAGACGAGCTTGGAGAGAAGATGCCGATTAATATATAAATATTATATATTAAATTATATATTTTATAAATATATATATTTATAATATATTATAATATAATATATAATATATATAATATATTATATATTATATATTATATATATAATTATATATAATATATATAATATTATAATTTATATTTAATTATCTTATATTATATATATAATTTTTTTATTATTATAGACTCTGACTCTGACTGACTCTACTCTCTCTCTCTCTTCTCTCTCTCTCTCTCTCTCTCTCTCTCTCTCTCTCTCTCTCTCTCTCTCTCTCTCTCTCTCTCTCTCTCTCTTCTCTCTGTATATAATATATGCAATATTTATTATATTAATATTATATTATGTATTGTATTATATTACATAATATTGTTTGTGCCAGGGAGGCCTTATAATATGATTACCTTTCCTTATAAGGACTTGTCATTGCCCTGAGAGCACTGGCCTCCCCGTTGTTGTAGGAATCAGGAACTGAAGGAAAGAAATCCAGCAGACATAATCACATGACAACAACGTCAGCAAGCTGGCAGTTCATGCTTCATTCAAGGCTTTGTCCTGGACAGCAGGGTTTGCTTGAGATCCTGCCTTGACTGATGCACCTCTGCCTAGCACTGCCGAACATGGGATCAGTCAGACAGTGGTATCAGTCTCACAGCGGTTTCAGTTTCGCAGCAGGTTTCAGTCTCAGTGGTTTCAATCTCGTGGCAGTTTCAACCTCATAGCGGTTTATTTATTTATTTATTTACTTATTTAATCTTTTTATTTATAAATAAGTTTTAACAAGCTTTAATCTCACAGTAGTTTCAATCTTATAGCAGTTTCGATCTCAATGCAGTTTTATTTATTATTATTTATTTATTTATTTATTTATTTTTTTTTTTTTTTTTTTTTTTTAAATTTATTTATCTATTTATTTTTTTATGAATAAGTGTTAACAAGTTTTAATTTCACAGTGGTTTCAATCTCAGAGCAGTTTCAATCTTGTAGCGGTTTATTATCTATTTATTTTTTAAAAGTTTTAACAAGCTTTAATCTCACAGCGGTTTCAATCTCATAGCGGTTTATTATTTATGTATTTATTCATTTATTCATTGATTTATAAATGAGTTTTAACAGGCTTTAATCTCACAGCGGTTTCGATATCAGCGGTGTCAATCTCATAACGGTTTCAATCTCACAGCAGCTTTCGTCTCACTGCGTGTTTAGTCAGACATTAAGTCCTTCGGATGAGACTTTAAACCAAGGCCCCGTGTGAGAACGCGCGCAGAACATCTTGCGCACACGTTAAATAATGTTCCGCTTTTCGTAAGAGAAGGCCATTGTGTGCCGCTGGGAACAGATGACAAGATTGACAAAACTGCATACACACGGGGACTGGATGTAAAAAAAAAGCACATGAGTGCTTATTCCGTTATCCTCGATATGAAAGAATGAATAGTGTTAAATAAATAAATAAAGAAAGAAACGGATAAATAAATAAGTAAATGAATAGATAGATGGATAAATAAATAAACAAATAAATGATTGATAAATGCATGTTTGTTTTGACTGGGAGTGGAAGTGCTATACTGTTATAGGGTTTCATGCAACTCCTGCTGTGAAAAGTATGCTGTATCTTGCCTGTTATTTCCTGCCTTCTTCAGAAGGTACCCTCCAATCTAGTGCTTTACGTGATGTAGGAGTTTTAGGCCAAGAATCCAGAAGACCTGCATCAGTCCTTTGGATGTTTTTGTTTCTAATCCTCAGCTAAAGCTCCGGGGTTTGTCAGTGGTGGGATGTGTAAGTATGCCACTGCTTTTGTGCACCATGAATGTAGCACATTCCAAATTGTTTGTTTATATTTATTTTTTGTTTATTTATTTTTATTTGTTTTTATTTATCTATTCTTTTTTTTTATTATTTGTAAGCGATCGCTTTTGCCCACTATGAAGGTAGCATCATTCTGACTTTGGGGATGTATGCTGGATATATTCGTGTTTTTGTAACCCACTGAACACTGACATGGACTGTGGAATCTTTAACTTGCATATTTGATCTTTTGCATAATTATTTACGAAGGGAATTAAGGCATTGGTAGTTCTGCACTTGAAGTTGAACTGGAATATGATAAAATTCCCAAACCCTCATTTTACCAGACTCTGCCGAGATTGAAATCTGACTTAATGGAGCCACAGGAATGATGTTGAACAGTTTGAACCACCACTCGGCTATAGCACTTGTCATTCCTTTTGGGGATAAAGTGCTTTACTTAAGTAAGGCTGGGTGTGGCTTCACTCATGTCGGAGCTGCTAGTGGGCATGGCAGTGCTTATTAACTGTCCTCTTGTAGTTCCCACAGCAGAGGAAAACTCCTTGACCTCATTCCTTGTGTTAGCACTGTGTTGCATGAACTCCAAATATGCTCCATTGTTTCTTTGTCTTGATAGACATTGAAAACAGTAAGGGTCACTTGTTTCTCACCTCCTCACTACGTCTGCAATAAAGGGTATGATGAGTACATGTACAAAGCGGTAAAGGTGTTTCCATAACCGTTGCTGTTGTTGTTGGGGAGAGAGGTGTCAGAGACCTCAGCTTTTCTAGGGGGTCAGCATTTAAGGGCAGCATCCATCTCTCCTCCTTGAATGTGTAACCTTCCGAGGAAAGAGGGGGGGGGGTATTCATTTACAGGTGAGGGAACGAGAGAACTGTGATAAAGTCAAGGTAGAGGAACAGTCATCCGTGCAGGAGGTTACCACGCTCAGCGCTGCTTAACCTTATTGATTGATTGATTGATTGATTGATTGATTGATTCATTTATTCATTTATTTATTCATTCATTTATTTCCAGGATAATAGAATAAGCACTTACGTTCTTTTTTTTATCACATTCAGTCCCCGTGTGTATGAAGTTGTATAAATTTTGTCACCCGTTACCACCGGCACACAATGGCCTACTCTTCCGAAAAGCGAAACTGGTTTTAACTTGGGGAGAGTGAGTGTTGTGACCACATTGCCAATACAGGCTGGAAAATGAAACTGATCCTTAAAAAAGAAGTGGCATGCCAAATGTTGCCGTAGTTGGGAGTTGTTTGGGAGTGTAGAGTTCCATCTTGTTCATTGTCCCTCATGGTTTGGCTGAATCCCCTTTTGGTGAGCTTCTCCTCTCTCTGCATCCTCTTTATCTTTAGGGATTTATTGTTTGTCATGTGCCATTGGCCACCTTTCTATTTTCTTTATCATGAAATAAAATAAATCTCAATCATTTTTCTGTTATGCTCTTTTATTTCTTTTTGAAAAAAAAAGTTTTGGGGGTTTTGGATGATACAGTCACGACCTACCTTCGAGATTTGAAAAAAAAAGATTTTGCCAGTTTTCACAGCCGGCTGGATGGATTTTGTCATCTTAATTTTCTGGTTTACAGCTTTTGTTTTCCTACTTTTCATTTATAGGTATGGACATTTATGGGTAGACTCTGCTTTGCTCGGTAGCATTAGAAGAAAACGTTGGGTTGAGGATTTAGTCTTCCTGTCGAGTGCATTTTGAGGGTTTGGGCTTTCATTGAATTCTTAATATGTCAAAACAGACATTGTATAAATGATCTCTCTTAAAATCAGTCAAAACTGCAGACGCTGCATTTGCAATGGATCAAAAGTTGTTACAACTGATCCAAACTGATTTGTATATAGATCTTTTATGCAAAATGAAATTGGAAGCTCTTTTCCTTATACACAAAGTGCAAACATTTATAAAAGCTTGATTTTTATGTGTATTATTATCTTTTAAAAATGATTTCTCATATCAACCTTTTTTCAGAAAAGTATGGGAATGTAGTAATCACAAGTGTGTTTTGCCCAATGCAGAACAGCATCATCAGCACAGTCCCTGTCTCTGGCAGCATGAGCAGTGAGAACAGACCAGCGGCTGTCTACAGCAACGATACAGCACCACAGCCAGGGCTGATGTCACTGTCCACCACACTGCTGATTGTGGACATAGTCACCTGTGCAATTCAACCCCTCATAGCGCTGTTGGGGGTGGTGGGAAACTCTCTGACTCTGATCGTCATTCTGTACCAAGGATTTCAGCAGACGACCAACATCATCCTCTTTGGCTTGGCCCTTACTGACCTGCTCTACGTGCTGTTTTCTCTCAGATCTCTGGTGCATTGTTTAGCTCGACAATTTAACAGTGATTTGGCAGTGGAGATTGGTTTGATTTCCCAGACCACACTGATCATGCTGGATTCTGAACTGGCCTGTCTGTCCAGGCTGTACACCTGCTTCATAGCAGTGGAGAGATTCATTGTTGTGCAGTTTCCTCTGAAAGCGTCCAGGCTGTTGACCAAGACCAGAACTCTTGTGGTCAGTGGACTTCTCTGGGTTTGTGCTTTGCTGTCCTGTTTTCATTGTTTCTTCCTATTCGAAGTTAATGAAACCTTCAAACCTTCTGAGAACAAGACCGTGAAAGTACTTGCCCTGACTGGATTTCATAAGCGATACTGGAGAGAACTGGTAGTGATGACAAACTTCGTTCGGCCCTTCTTGTTCCGCTACATTCCCATCCTGGCAGTGTTCGCCTGTTCACTGTTCATCCTGCGAACACTGACACGAACTCGGCTTCAGAGATTCAAAATGACACAGACACATTCCAGCACAAACGACCAACAACAACAGCAGCAACAACAACTACAACAGCGGCAGATCACCAAGGCTTTACTGGCTGTGTGTGTCGTGTTCCTCATTGCAAACATCCCAGGTGTGTTGGTGAACTTGATGAGGCTGCTGTACGGGGATGCGGGGTTTGGGGATGTCGGCAGGTACCGGAACAGTCACAAGGCCGCCCTGACCCTAAGCCTAGCATGCATGCTGCTGAACTCCTCCGTGAACTTTATGCTCTACATTCTGTTCAATCGCAAGTTTGCTGCCACAGCTCGTGAGGTTTTGCTGTCATGCCAAAGAAAACTGAACTGGTCAGGACCCCAGTGAGTCTTTCACAAGAAATCCAAAGACAACAATAGAATATTCTGAACCTGTCCCCAGAAGAGTTTGGATATTTTTGCTTTTTCCTTTCATGTCTACTTCTTTTCATTTCTTTTTCTTATAAATGTGACGCTCCACCACGAAATGAGTCGCTTAGCACATTACCCAATTTTGCACTAGGAGCCATTAAAGGCAGGTGGGGGTCAAGTTTTCAATTTTGAGATTTTGATTGATTATTAAACTATATCCGTTATTCTACCTTGTAATGACATATCAATGCATAATTTTTATTCCTTTTGCTTTTAAATGTGTTTTCAAAATACCCACGCCCTCATTCTGACCAACTGTTACGAAAATAAACTTGCCCGTTTCTCATTTTGTTATATCCTGCAGTCTGTCGTTTCAATTTGTAATAACTTTTGATAGAATTGTTCGATTTTCAGTCTGTTTTTTGTATTGTATATCCCTGTTATTGCAGATTAATACCATGTCAATAACTAAAAATTGACCTCTGGTGCAGTGCGACTCAATATGTGGTGGAGCGTCACAAATACTGTGGCTAGTTGTTTCAGCATTGTGCGTGTGAATTGACGACCTTGGATGGATCATCATGGAGGCGCCCGTTTCAAAGAATTCTACCCTGAAGTTAACACCAGTACTGACTCCACTACCCCTAACAGTCCTTCAGGTGAGACTATAAACCATAGTTTTGTGTACAGACGCATGCAGAACAATTGATGCACACATTAACAACTCATTCCATCACTCCCGAGGCATACGCTATTTGGTACTGGTAGGAGCAGATGAGAAACTTAAAAATAACTCCCCTGCATACACACAGGTGACGTATTTGGACACCATTCCCAAAGTCAGAATACGGCTACCTTAATAGTGGATAAAAACGGTCGCTTACACAAAATCCAACCATTGGTGACTCTTGGATTTCTGACTGAGGAGCAGAAAAAGTGATACTATCATATTGATACCAAAGTAAACGAAATAATGACGAGTTTACACCAGTATATTTATGTCACATTCAGGCCAACATGCGAGGTACAGCAGTACGCCACATGTTTATTTCTCTCTCTCATCCCCAGCCATGCCCAGATTCTTTTAGTCATATTCTTGGGGTCCGAAGTCCACAGGGAGCTTTTCTTTTTTATATCAGGCCGTCTTTGAGCTACCAGTCAGAGGGGCCCTGAACTGCTGCTGGGTCACTTTGATTGTGTTCAGTGGTGCTTGTTCTGAGCTGACACGCGTAGGACACCATTTACCATATTAAATTATTTGACCGGATTTGACCTTGCCTTGTCTTGTCTTGACACCACCTACTCTGCCCCCCCTCTCCCCCCCTCCCCAACTGACGACAGTGAAACCACAACGTCACTTCAACGACCCTGGCTTGTGAACCTGCAACTGGGAATGCTTTGACAGAAACTGACCACAGGCACAGCAGTGTGTGGAGACAACAGAAACTGTCCTGAGGTCAATTCAAAACTCAAATGGGTGCCTCTGTGATGGCTAGCGTGAACTCTGACCCTTCAGGTCGTGACCCCAGCCCTCTGTAGACACACCACGTTATCTCCCCCTCCTCCCCCACCTTACCCTGCCCCGGGTTACATATAAACCACACTTTGCACATTGCATTCATTCATTGTTAAACCAGACACACAGGATGATGCCTGGAATACTCTTTATTGGACTTCAGCCACAGACATTTACTGCGTTGTTTGAGTTTCTTCTCGGAAAACTCACTAAAGAGGAATGGTATGGGTCTTACATTGGTATCACATCAAATTTGGTACTGTAAGTGCTATTAGTAACATGAAAGCAAAACAAAGCAAGTTAAAACCATAACAACGACAACAGCAATAACAGAAGCAATGACAACTACAAAAAAACAAACTCTTAGAAAAAAAAAAAACCAACACAAAACCGTTGCCCTCTCGAAGAATTAACAATAACAACAAAGAATTAAATAAATCAAAGCGAAACGTTTAAAAGCAATGATGATAACAACAAAGATAATGACGATAACAGCAACAACAAGGATGACAAACTACACCAATGCAACTGAATTTCGTATTGGAACCATGCTCGCCACGCTTTATTAAAAGTTTCCCCGTTAAAGTTGATGCATCCACATCTTCAGTCATAGCTGTTACATCAATTGTAGCTAATAGCCTATAGTAGCCTACACTAGTCTACAGTTGCCTACATTAACACGCAGTAGCCAGTATTAACCTACCATAGCCAGCAGTAGCCTACAGTAGCCCATATAGCCAACAGCAGCTAACAGATGGCAATAGTAGCCTGAAGTGGCCCATCATAGTATATTATCACAGTATGCTACAGAGACAAGAGTCTGTTTTTAGCCTACGTTGATTTCAGATTGTAGTACTATAGTAGCTTATTATTGATTTTAAAATTGTAGTAGTATAATGCTTGTAGACAGTTTTGTTCCCTTTACATTCTTTAAAGAAATATACATTTGTCCAAATTGCATTGTTGGACAGAACATGAAACTATTGAAAAGATGAAGAAGAAGAATTGTGAAGAAGAAGAAGAATTGCAAAGAAGAATTGCGAAGAAGAATTGCGAAGAAGAAGAATTGCGAAGAAGAATTGCGAAGAAAAAGAATTGCGAAGAAGAATTGCGAAGAAAAAGAATTGCGAAGAAGAAGAAGAAGAAGAAGAAGAAGAAGAAGAAGAAGAAGAAGAAGAAGAAGAAGAAGAAGAAGAAGAAACAAGAACAAGAACAAGAACAAGAAGAACAGGAAGAACAAGAAGAACAAGAAGAACAAGAGAGAAGAAGGAGGAGGAGGAGGAGACTGTAGTGGACATCTGGGTGTTGTCAGCAGACGGAAGGCAGATGCCCACAGCGGAGCAGGAGCATTTCTCAGGGCATGCACTGGCTGGCGGTTCTGAAGAGGTTGGGGTTGAAGCCAGGCCTGAACTTCACCGCCACCACCAACACCTGCCCCTGCTCCACCCCTGAACACCACATCACGCCACATTATAGCACATTATAGCACATTATACCACACCACATCATACCACATCACATCATATCATACCACACCACATCATACCACATCACACCATACCACATAACACCACACCACACCATACCACATCACACCATACCACATAACACCACACCACATCATACCACACCACACCATACCACATAACACCACACCACATCATACCACATCACACCATACCACATCACACCATACCACATAACACCACACCACATCATACCACATCACACCATACCACATCACACCATACCACATAACACCACACCACATCACACCACACCACACCACACCACATCACATCACACCACACCACGCCACACAACATCACATGTGTCAGATAGCAGAGGTGGAGGGTGTATGAGAGAAAGGAGAGGTATAACGGTAAAAAGTGATGTCCCGCTGAATCTGGTAAAGCACACAAATCAAAGCACTTGCATTCAAATTAGTCAAATCAAATCGGATCAAATTCGAATGCAACCCTTCACAAATAGAGTTAACAAATCATATGTCTACACACACACACAGGGCAAAGTGACAAAACGAGGAGACTGATTGAAAGTAGGAACAGATGTGAGGTGTTATGATGGAAGAAGAACCTAGACAGGAAATAAGTGTTTTTAGAATGATGTTGGTGATAATGATGATCACGGTGGTGATGCTGATCATCATCATAGTCATTGTTATTGGTAGTAAAAGTAATTGTAACACAGTGAACATAAGGGTCTCCCATTTCTGCACAATACTTTAGGTAGGCAGAGCCAGCCATCCAGAATGTGATTTTTAAAAAAGACGTTGCATCATTTCCACATTTCACACTGAGGATGAAATGCATACAATGGAGGGTTTAAGACCACCACCCAGAGAATCAGAGCATTGCATCACTCCCAGGTGTCTCGATTTAGTAACACGACGCTACGACAGGACCCCGATCGCATGGGAGGTAATTTACTTACCGTCCCGTCACATCCGAAATATCTCCCATTTCTGTTACAAATGGTGTCAGAACTGGGATGTTCATTCTCTCTTTTTCTTTCTTTCTTTTCTTTCTTTCTTTCTTTTCTCTTTCTTTCTTTTCTTTCTTTCTTTCTTTCTTTCTTTCCTTCTTTCTTTCTTTCTTTCTTCTTTAAATCGAGGATAATGGAATAAGCACTCAAGTGCTTTTTTTTTTACATCCAATCCCCTGTGTGTATGCAGTTTTGTAAATGTCACCTGTTCCTACCGGCATACAATGCCCTTCTCTTACCAAAAGCGGAACATAATTTAACGTGTGCGCGAGATGTTCTGCGTGCGTTCGCACACGGGGTCTCGGTTTATAGTCTCATCCGAAGGACTTTTGGGGAGAGTGGAGTCAGCACTGATGTTAACTCGAGGAGAAAAATCCCATCGGACGGGAATGGAACCCCGGTCATCAAAGTGCGTGCGCAATGTTCTGACCACTAGGCTACCCCGCCTCCCTTATATCCCAGTGTGATTGTCACCGGACTGGGCAGGTAAGGCTGCGTTGGAACGCAACCGGTAGGTGGCAATCATTAGGGGTACCTGCTTTCGATCATCAAATATGCTGGCCAGGTAGGTAGTGTACTTCGGGACGCGGTACGATTTAGCCGGTGGTGAATGTGATGGGGGCAGTAAATAGATTACCTCCCATGCGATCAGGGCCCCGTCGTGTTTCTAAATCCGGACACACCTGCGAGTTGTGTGATGCTCTGTTTCCTTGGATGGTGGTCGAAAACCGCAGGTTGCATACACTTCGCCTTCAAGGTTAAATATACAATTTGTACAATGTCTGTTTAGAGGTCCTATCGTATCTATCTAGCTGTACCTACCCAAGATGGTGTACAATGATGGGACATTACAAAAGTTCACCCTAGTGCATTATATCGTTATCATCAATATTATTATCATTACGATGGATGTTGATCTCGATTATGATGATTTGGGCTGCTTCTTATCTATGTATCTATCTTTCAGTCTGTGCGCATGCATACACACATTCACACACACACACACACACACACACACACACACACACACCACACCACCAAAACAACAACCCTCACACCACCACCCCAACCCCACCCCAAAGCTTTAAAACCACCCCCAAGCTCCCCAAGCCCCAAACCCCATCACTACCCACACACCCACCACACACACACACACACACACACACACACACACACACACACACACACACACACACACACACACACACACACACACACACACGTACTTCCAGAGCTCCAGACTTGGCTGGTGGAGGCTGCGGAGAAGAGAAAGACAGGGGCGGGTTTCCCCTGTTGAAGCCGCAGCTGTCCTCATTGTCCAGCACTGCCAGCCAGCCCTGGTCCTGCTGGCAGCCCCCGCCATACCGCCGGCTGATGAAGAACCGCCGCTGCACCTTGGGCAGTGCTTCATGCCTGAGGGCACAGAGAGGTTTCTAGAGGACTTTGTGTCAGGTTGTTGGTTTGGTTGGTTGGTTTGTTAGTTAAGTTAGTTTAGTTGTTTGTTTGTCCGCTGGTTCGTTACTGAGTTGGTTAGTTGGTTGGTTAGTTAGTTTTGTTTGTTAGCTAGCTAGCTAGTTAGCCAGACAGACTGACAGACTCACTCACATAGGAGAAACCAGACAGACAGACTGACTGGCAAAGGAAAATACAGACAACCAGACTCACATGTGAAAAGATATTCATAAAAACTGATAGGCAGACAGACAGTCAGAAAGATAGACAGTCAGTCAGACAGACAGACAGGTAGACAGACAGACTGACTGGCAGAGAAAAATACAGACAGCCAGACAGACCCTCAGAGAAAAAGACAGACAGACAGACTTACATGTGAAAAGATATTCATAAAGACTGATAGGCAGACAGACAAACATTCAGAAAGACAGACATGGAGACAGACAGGCAGACAGACAAACATTCAGTCAAAAAGACAGGCAGACAGACAGACCCACTCACCCTACAATAGAGAAGTAGTTGTAGGTGGAGGGCATGCTGTTGGCATCAGTGAAGGAAGAGCTGATCAGGCGCTGAGGGCTGAAGAAGTTGAGGGGGGTGGAGTCTCGGCCATCAAACTCAAAGTACACCTGCTCTATCCCCCGGCTGTAGATGGACACTCTCACCTGCAATGTGCCATGGCAACTCAAAATAAGTCACCTTTTCTAAATAATTATGAATCTTTTTATATCTATATATTCGCCACAGGAAGATGTAAGTTGTTTTTTTAATTACAGTTACCAGACAGGTGACAAATCCACTTTAATCCTAAGTGCTCACTGGCACAGGATAGCTCAGTGGTCAGAGCACTCAACTTTCCCCCAGCCAAAGTTAAGCAGCATCGAGCGTGGTTGCCAGTTGGATGGGTGACCGTCTGCGCGCTTTGGCAACAGCACACTCCCCTCAGTTCACCCAGCTGTAAATGGGTACCTGCCCTCTTTAGGGTCAGGGAAGGTAAAGCAGCGAGGGAGAGGAGATGGGCACCGTCCTCAATATGCTGACCCCTAGAGAAGCTGAGGTCTCTGATGCATCCCTCCCCTACAACATTATTATCAATATTCATTATCCTCTATTATATAAAAAATCAAATCAAATAAAGAATAAACATAAAACAACCAAATAGAGTATGGACACCTTTTACCTTTACCTTTAATCACTGTCAGTGAAGGATGCTGTTGGATTTAGTTGGATTGGATTGGACTGGGTTAAGTGCTGTTCCAAGACTATGGTTGACGTGCTGTGTCTGTCTCCAGTCAATCTGTCTTGGGCCAGTCGCAGGCATCCCGCTTGCCTGTCCAGTCCTTGACATCGTCTGTCTGTCTGTCTGTCTGTCTGTCTGTCTGTCTGTCCAGTGAGGTCTTAGTGTTCGGTCCTCTGCCTCTCTTTCCTTCTACTTTCCCTGTCAGCACTGACAGTTGTGGGTGAACCATCATGTTTTCATTATACGGTCAAAATATCAGAAGTTTAGGCTTTGGGGGCTGTTTTCAATAGTATTTTTTGCAGATTTCCAGTAAAGTGAAGACCTGTGCGTTTCGTATTTTGTCTTTCTCACTCATTTTTGCCATCTGTCTATGTGTTCAAAGTATTAAGATCTCTCTCTCTCTCTCTCTCTCCTCTCTCTCTCTCTCTCTCTCTCTCTCTCTCTCTCTCTCTCTCTCTCTCTCTTCTCTCTCTCTCTCTCTCTCTCTCTCTCTCTCTCTCTCTCTCTCTGTCTCTCTCTACTAAATATCTACGTTTTGGCTCAATAGAATGTGATCGGGAATATGAAGCGTTTCATTCCTCCTATTCTTGAAGTAAATAATACATGTTTGATGTCAAGATATTCTGCACCTGTCTCCATTTAGTCCACTCTCTGAGGATAACCATTGATGTCAGTTTTTATCCTTTTTTGTGTGAGTTGCCTCATTTTTTGTGACGTTTCTGTCTTGCTGTTCCCACGCCGCTCAATTCATATCTACCCCAACTTCATCCAGATTTATTTTGCAGCATATTCATGGTCGAAAGTCCACAGAGGGTCCATCATTGTCAGGCCACCATCGGGTCACCAGCTACAGGGACCCTGCACTGCTGCTGGGTCACTTGAGTGGTGTTCAGTGGTGCCTGTTCTAAGCTAGCATATGTAGAACATTACCTAAAAAGCCCGTTATTGATGACAGTGATAGTTTAGTCACGGAACCAGACTGACTAAGAGGCCTCCCCTGGGGTTGGCTATCCCCACAACGTCCCTACAACATTTTTTTGTCCTTTCAACCTCCAGCCCCGAAAGCTTTGACGTAACACAAACTCACTGGAGGCACAGCAGTGTATGTGGAAACAAAAAATCAAAACAGGGGTCACCATGATACCAGAGCAACCGAAGGCCACTGAATCAGAGACATTAA
>CM060338.1:4315634-4320634 GCA_030674155.1 Stramonita haemastoma
TGAGGTATACGTAGTTTGGGTGGTTGTTGGTGGTTGGTGGTGGTGGTGGTTGGTGTTAGTTGTTGTTGGTTGGTGTTGGTTGGTGGTGATGGTGGTGGTGGTGGTTGGTGGTGGGTGGTGATGGTGGTGGTTGTTAGTGGTGGTTGGTGTTTGGTGGTGGTGATGGTGGTGGCTATGGTGGTGGTGGTTATGGTGGTGGTGGCTATGGTGATGGTGGCTATGGTGATGGTGGTTATGGTGGTGGTGGTTGTTGTTGTTGGTTCTGGTGATGGTGGTGATGATGGTAGTGATTGGTGGTGATGGTTATGGTCGTGGTGATGATGTTGGCGTAGGTGGTAGTGTATGTTATAGTGGTGGTGGTGGTAGTGGTGGAGATGTTAAAGGTGGTCGTAGTGATGCTGTGCGTGACAGTGGTATTAGTGATGATGATGATGATGATGATGATGATGATGATGATGATGATGATGATGATGATGATGATGATGATGATGATATGGTGGTGGTGGTGGTGGTGGTGGTGGTGGTGGTGTGGTAGTGGTGGTGGTGGTGGTGGTGGTGGTGATGGTGATATTTATTAAAACAACAACGACGGCATAAAAGACAACGACAAACAATGATAATGAATATAAACAAAATCCAAAAGGCAGTAATACTGCATTGGCAACAGCAACAAATCAAATTACAAGAAAAATTAAAACAGAAACAACATTAGAAACAAAAATAACAGCAACAAAAGCGACATCAAAAACAGCAACAGTAACAATAACAACTACATCAAAAACATCAACAGCAACAACATCAACAGCAACAACAGCAACAGCATCAACAGCATCAACATCAACAATACCCCAAAATCTAAGCAGCCATCAACGAACCAAACAAGTAAACCAAAGCAAAACATCTTACTAAGTGAACAAATCTTACCCTTACAAGCCAAAGATCTTCAAATCCTGGTAAAACAGTTAGCAAAACGTTGGTTTGCTTCCTGTTGTGTACAAGCCCCAAAAGGGTCCGTCTTTATATAACACCCAAGATGTCCATGTCCCTCCCGAATTTACTACAGTCATCAAAAGTGTGTTCCACCTTTTAAGTGTTCTTTAAGTGCCCGCTGCGATCGATGATTGCTCGTTACGCGACCTCAAGAGATCTTACTTTACTTTAATGCAAAGTCTTTAACGCCTAGACAATCGCCACTATACATTGATGAGCAGCTGTGTGCAACTGGGGTCACGAGGAAAGCCCCAAGGCAGAGTTGATCTGCCCTGGTGGGTGGAGGAGTAGGGGGGGGTGGAAGGGGCAGGGAGGAGAAGGGGGGGGGGGGGGGGCGGGGGGAAGGAGGGAGAAAATCCACGTAGGCAAAACTCCGGTTATTTTAAGGAATGTTGTGAATGTGTGTGTTTAAATTAATTTTGGGGTTTGTTCATTTTTTGATAAAAATATGTGGGTACAGAAGTAAAAGAAGAAGAAGAAGAAGAAAGGAAGAAGAAGAAGAAGAAGAAGAAGAAGAAGAGCAACAACAACAGCCAACAACAACAACAACAGCAACAACGAGAACAATGAGATCAAGAACCACCACCAACAACAACAATATAAAGATTAATGTGAGTGCTGTACTGATTCAACTGATTTGATTGATTAAGGCATCTTCTTTTACCATACTTCAATTAGTATGCTTGGAAAAAAAGAATGCTAAAAAAAACTCGCACACTTGAACAGTCATTGGAAAATAAGGAAGGAGGGGACACAATCGCTCACAGCTTAATTTCAGGAACATTTTTGATTACTTCCCTTGCATTTGGTAAATCTCTGTCTGGTTGTCTCTCTCTCTCTCTCTCTCTCTCTCTCTCTCTCCTCTCTCCTCTCTCTCTCTCTCTCCTCTCTCTCTCTCTCTCTCCTCTCTCTCCTCTCTCTCTCTCTCTCTCTCTCTCTCTCTCTCTCTCTCCTTTTCTTTTGAAATCATGATGTAAGCGCAAACAATGGCGAGGACCAGGTTCTATCAAGAACATCAGTGTTTCTATCATCATTGTGTTTCATATTAAAAACTCTGCCTTTTCTCGCCTTTAATTTCTTTGCCTTGCCTTGCTTTGCCTTGCTCTGCCTTGCCTTGCCTTGCCTGTCCTTGTTTTGCCTTGCCTTACCTTGCCTTCTCTTTCTTTCTCTCCACGCCTGATCCAATCAGACGTGTGGACCCTTGCGAAAGAGATCTACAACTCTCTAAAATCTCAGCGGGTGAATACCATCAAAATGGGGACAATGCATCGCTTTCATGAGAGCTGGTCTTTTTTTTTTTTTTTTTTTTAGTGCGGCCAATTCACACACAATGAACCCTACCCCGACACTTCTGACACCGCAATAAGCAGTTGCCCCCTCGAGAACAGCATCTTATTTCCAACAGGCCTCCTACACTGGAGAACAAAGACAGCTACAACAGGATGTTTTTTTTAAATGGAAAAAAGAAAAGAACTGAGACGTCATCAAGCCAGAGAAATCACAATATCAATGATGGGTGTTAAAGCGTGTTGGTATTATTATTGTTATTGTTATCCCAGTCTCAATATCCACTGGAGACATGAAGCAGAGTCATACAAAAAAGTACAGAGAAATTATGATTCTAGAAACAAAAAAATTGAAGCGCCATTGTATTGAAGGTGAAAACAGAAGGAGAACGTTTATTGTTATGGTTTTCGTGATATTCATTAACAATGATGTTTTCTTATAACAGTGGCGAAATCACTGGTTCTTGTTCCGTGTAGTGATAAAAGTGAAGACATAGCCAGAACACCAGGTCTGTGGTGCCATTCATAGAGAGCAGTCTGAGGAAGAAAAACGTGCATTGTCAGTTACTGCCTCTCGTGTGGGCAATGATGATTGTAAAGAAATTGCAACTGGCGTTTGGCAATGTCTTAATTAATCAAATGTTCCAATACTGTGGAGCTGATAAGCTTAATGCAATAATTATCAGAGAAGAAGAAAACGCGTTCTTGGCGAGAAATTCTATTTATTTGTTTTGTGTTTTATCTTTTATCTCAGTCTTTTTTGTTTCACTTTCAAATGAGGGGCTTAAAGATCAGCATACCTTTTTTTGGTTTAATCAGATTTTTACCCAAGAAAGTTGTCACCAAAAACAGAGCCGTCATCACCTTGACAGGACAACAAGTTAACTTATAATAGTCCTGTCATAATTTACGTACACACATTGTGACTGATGACTTTATCTTTTAAATATCATTTATTCGTTTATATCGAGGATAATGGAACAAGCACTCATGTGCTATTTTTTTACATCCAGTCCCCGTGTGCATGCAGTTTGTAAATCTTGTCATCGGTTCCCACCAGCACACGATAGCCTACTCTTAGGAAAAGCAGAACCGGATTTAACGTGTGAGTTTGAGCAACAGTTGTCCAATTCATGTACTGTTATTTACAACAACAATTGCGTATGCTTGTTAAAATCCTTGGTATCTCATACAGGAATCACTTTACTAATGAGGAAGTAAAAACCATAATAATTAAAAATGCCATCGGACAGTATGAAGAACTCCTGACTTCAGTGAAAAAAATACAAACTAAACTGGTAGGGGCACGTCACTCGAACATCCGGACTGGCCGAGACTGTCCTACAGGGAACAGTAAGGGGAGGGAGACGAAGAGACAGACAGAGGAAACGATGGAAGACAACATCAGAGAGTGGACAGGCCTTGGATGGAACAATTAAATTTTCTTAGAAAAGCAGAGGACCGTGGGGAGTGAAGGAAGTTGGTTGCAAAATTTTCAGTGGTGTCCCCGCGGTCCGCGGGACTACGGGCTAAGTGAAGGTAAAGATGAAGGTGATGTTTGGTTAGTAGTTTAAGAAATGTAACATGGTGAATAATTTCAATCGTACTAAGCAGCCTGCTAACTAGTCAACTGTTTGACTGCAGTTCAACAGAATGTTTTTGTTTTGATTGCAAAAATACACTTGGAAAGTAACCAAACTTTGCTACTTCTAATTCTGTTTCTACTACTTCTTCTAGCACTTCTACTTCTACTGCTACTGCAGTAAAAAAACAAACAAGCCCCAAAACATACCCAAAACACCCTAAACAGCCATTGTTTCATTAACTGTTCCTTCTATTTAAAAAGAAAAAAAAATCAAAACTTCCAGCTTTTTCCTGTGATCAAAAACCCACATCCACACTAATTCTTGGGTAGGTTTCGTTTGTTAATTAGTGGGTTCTTGCTTTGATCTCATAGCTGGGGAATGGCCGCTGTGATGCTCTGGGGCTGTGGGGTTTGGTGAAGTCCTTTGATGGTCAGCTGTCCGCAGATCCTGGTCCGCTTCCTCAGCTCTCCACTGAGTGACAAAAGCAGAGAGAGAGAGAGAGAGAAAGAGAGAGAGAGAGAGAGAGAGAGAGAGAGAGAGAGAGGGAGAGACAGAGAGAGACAGAGAGAGACAGAGAGAGACAGAGAGAGACAGAGAGAGACAGAGAGAGAGAGAGACACACAGAGAGAGAGAGACAGAGAGAGAGAGAGATAGAGAGAGAGAGAGACAGAGAGAGAGAGACAGAGAGAGAGAGAGAGACAGAGAGAGAGAGACAGAGAGAGATAGAGAGAGAGAGAGAGAGAGAAGAGACAGAGAGAGAGACGGGGAGAGAGAGAGAGAGACAGAGAGAGAGAGAGACGACAGAGGAGAGACAGAGAGAGAGAGAGACAGAGACAGAGAAAAGAGAGAGAGAGAAGAGAGAGAGAGAAAGGAGAAGAGAGAAGAAGAGAGAGAGAACAGAGAGAGAGAGAAGGAGAGAGAGAGAAAGAGAGAGAGAGAGAAGACAGAGAGAGAGAGAGAGAGAGACAGAGAGAGAGAGAGACAAAAGAGAGAGAGAGAGAGAGAGAAGACAGAGAGAGAGAGACAGAGGAGAGAGAGACAGAGAGAGAGAGAGAGAGAGAGACAGAGAGAGAGAAGAGAGAAGAGAGAGAGAGAGAGAGACAGAGAGAGAGAGAGAGACAAGAAGAGAGAGAAGACA
>CM060338.1:4330634-4358134 GCA_030674155.1 Stramonita haemastoma
AACAGAGAGAGAAAAGAGGGTCATAGAAATTCTCCATGCTTGGTGGAATTCAGTTGTTGGTCTTTCAGGCATTCTAATCACAACTCATGCAGAGAGGTCCTACGTTGTTGTATTGTGTTGGCTATGTGAACTCGGCTTCACAATATCGTACTGTACAATATGTACTTAAGTACAGCATGTACTCATCTTCACTATATGATACAAGTCAAGTCATGTCAATTCAAGTCAAAAACGCTTTAAATTATCCCTGAAAGGCAATTACAATACTGACAGGCATTTGATACGAATCATAATCAAAAGACACAAGATAGCTGCATTTCATATTTCATACACAATAAAGAACACACAACACAACACAATAAACCCAATATAAAGCAAAGGACCTCTCTTCCTGAGTGCTTTATCATAACTAATAAAGAGAACCAGCATCACCTCCTGGCTAGAGGGGTGTGCCATGCGCTTGCGATCTGATGGCCCAGGTTTGAACCAGGTTCGGGTCACCACCGAAACTCCTCTTCACTGAAGGTTTTCCTGGAGTTAACACCAATGTCGATCCTACTTCCCCCAAAATCTTTTGAATGAGATTATAAAACCAAGATTAATGTGTACAAATGCACACAGAACATCTTGGGCATAATTATTTTACACAGGCAAAAGTAGACCAATATGCGCAGTTAATTTTTGATGAATGACAAAATTAATAAAATGCGTCCACACAGAGACTAGATATAAAGAAAAAAGCACACAACTGCTTATTTCTATATCCTCAAAATAAAAGAATGAAAAGAAGAAAAACAAAGACACAGACTAATGGGTAATTATAATGGGGTACAACATCAACGTCAGTCCAAACAAAATCATTCAGCAATTCTACCATGAGGCCACAAGTGCTGGTTATTTCAACAGTAATGATAGGGACTGGTTCAAAAAACAGCTGATGTCAGGCCTTTTCTCACCTAAACTCTTGGTTTGAACAATTTTTAAAGGCAAAGCATCCTCGTACAAGTATGTGCTAAATCTAACTGTACTGAAATTTAATGTAACCAGTTTTTTCATATGCAGCCATTCACTTTATCGCTTAAGGGCGGAAGTTGAGGCCAGAAACCGGAAATGAAGTCCTTTCTTTTTCTCATGGAAATGCGTGCTGCCCTCTGGTACACTTGAAATGATTTGTCTCCCTTAGGTAGCACGCGTGAGGAAACTGGATGGTTTGGGAAAAAGGAAAAAAAACGTCACAACAATTTTCACTGCTTGGCTTCGTTTGTTGTGACGCAGACAATAAGGAGTTAGTTGTTATCCTAAAGGATTGTGTAGTGTAGTGTAGTGTAGTGTAGTGTAGTGTAGTGTAGTGTAGTGTAGTGTAGTGTAGTGTGTGAGTGTAGTGTAGTGTAGTGTAGTGTAGTGTAGTGTAGTGTAGTGTGTGGTGTGTGTGTAGTGTGGTGTGGCGTGGTGTAGCGTGGTGTGGTGTAGTGTAGTGTAGTGTAGTGTAGTGTAGTGTAGGGGTAGTGTAATGTAGTGTAGTGTAGTGTAGTGTAGTGTAGTGTAGTGTAGTGTAGTGTAGTGTAGTGTAGTGTGGTGTGGTGTGTGTAGTGTGGTGTGGCGTGGTGTAGCAGTGGTGTGGTGTAGTGTAGTGTAGTGTAGTGTAGTGTAGTGTAGTGTAGTGTAGTGTAGTGTAGTGTAGTGTAGTGTAGTGTAGTGTAGTGTAGTGTAGTGTAGTGTGGTGTGGTGTGGTGTATGTGTAGTGTGTGTGGTGGTGTAGTGTGGTGTGGTGTAGTGTAGTGTAGTGTAGTGTAGTGTAGTGTGTGTAGTGTAGTGTAGTGTAGTGTAGTGTAGTGTAGTGTAGTGTAGTGTAGTGTAGTGTAGTGTAGTGTAGTGTGTGTGTGTGTGTGTAGTGTGTGTGGCGTGTTAGCGTGGTGTGGTGTAGTGTAGTGTAGTGTAGTGTAGTGTAGTGTAGTGTAGTGTAGTGTGTGTGTAGTGTAGTGTAGTGTGTGTAGTGTAGTGTAGTGTAGTGTAGTGTAGTCACAAAGAGACACACACACACACTCACGCGCTTGTGCACGCGTGCAGCTGCACACAGAGAAACACACAGACAGACAGACAGACTGACAGAGAAAGAGACAGACAGACAGGCAGGAAGGCAGGCAGGCAGGCAGGCAGGCAGGCAGGCAGACAGACAGAAAGACAGACAGACAGACATAGACATTGACAGAAACAGAGATGGACAGAGCTGAGACAGAGAGATAGGCAGGCAGACATAGACAGTGACAGTGACAGAGACACACAGCCCATAGACAGACAGACACAGACAGACAGACAGACATAGACATTGACAGAAACAGAGACGGACAGAGACAGAGAGATAGGCAGGCAGACACAGACATAGACAGTGACAGTGACAGAGACACATAGACAGACAGACAGACAGACAGACAGACACACAGACAGACAGACAGACAGACAGACAGATATAGACAGTGACAGAAACAGACAGACAGAGACAGACAGATAGACAGACAGGCAGACATAGATAGTGACAGAGACAGGCAGACAGACAGACAGACACAGAGACAAAGGACAGACAGACAGAGACAAAGACAGAGACATACAAAACATACATACATACATACAGACAGAACAGACAGACAGACAGACAGACAGACAGACAAACAGAGACAGACCTAACAGACAGTCAGACAGAGCGTCAGCACGGTAATGAATAGAAAAGGACAGATCTATACACGCACTGCCTGCCCCCTTGCTCTGGGGACGTGACCCCGACACATCAGCACCACTAACAGGACCCAGTGCACCCGGGGACACACCCCTACAACCTGTCACACCCCACCCCGGGTATAGGCAATGTCTCTACCTACCCCATTATACACTAAGTGGAGGGATTGGCCAGGGTTGGATCAATGGGTTTGTTGTGTGTTTTGTGTGGGTTTTTTTTATTTATGTCATACCGCTACTTAACTCCCTACCTTATTCTGATAAGTTCTGGAATGTCTCAGGAGAGGATTTTGTTTTTACATAATATTGCACTCAGTATAATCATGTTAGAAGTCTGAAGAATGTTTAAGCTGGGTCATTTTGTGGAACAATTCTTTTATTCTCTTATAAAAAAAAATACTTTGGATTAATTTGTTCATGTTTGTAACATTTCTGTGTTTCTTTCTGTTAGTTATTTTGTGAACGTTATCTAGCTTTCCTTTTTTTTTATGGAGCTGTCAGGCCTACTGTTCTCATTAATGATAATAATGATGATTTTGATTTTTGTTGGAAACACTACAGTTCTGTATACATCTTAAATTCGACGTCATGGTTATATCTCCCCCCCCTCCCCACTATTTTGGCAAAGTTGTTTTAGCCAATGAATTGATCAATGAAACTTTCCTTCAATATCTTTAGTTCTGCTTCATGCGTTTTCACAGACCAGCTCTTCATACTTTGTACAGAAGAAACAAATAGTGATATTAATGTCTCTATCTCTACATCACGGGTCATATATGTGTGACACTTGATACAGAGTGCAATGTTAGCACTCACTGGAGTTCCCACAAAATCTACATTTTTTTGTAAACGTTCTTTTTAAATCCAATGTAAAAGATTTGGGCCAGCCTAAATCGCATATTTAATTAGTTGCATGTACAGTTAAAATATCTCTTTCAGCTATGCTTTGTAATGAACAAGAACCCACAGTCTGATAACAACCTACGATGTTCACAGTGACAGAGACAAACAGGCAATAAATAATTATTAAACCGTTTATACACGGGGACTGGATGCAAAAAAAAGCACATGAGTGCTTTTATTCAAGTATCCTCGAAATAAAGGAACAATGAAGCATTAAAACGAATAACAAAGCAGGTAAACAGAAAGACAAACAGATAGACAGACATACAGACAACAAAGGGAAAGACAGGTAAGACAAAAATGTTATGGCTGAGTGATTACAGACTTCATTTATTCAGTATCCTCGAAATAAAGGAACACATGAAGCATTAAAACGAATAACAAAGACAGGTAAACATAAAGACAACAGCCAGATAGACAGACATAAGACAACAAAAGGAAAGACAGGTAAGACAAAAATGTTATGGCTGAGTGATTACAGACTTCATTTGCTTAGATCCTTCGACACTGGGAGGTAGCATTTGCTGAATTAAGGCACTAGCAGGTCTGCACTTAAGATTGATCAGAGAGACAAGGTCGTACAATTTCCCATTCTTAATTCGCTGCAGAGATTCAAGCCTACGACTTTCTACATCTATGGGGTGGAAGTGAAACGTTCTTATCCACTCAACCTCTGTCCGTCAATTTCTACAACATCCCCTAAAAAGAGCACGCGGAGAAAGCTTTTCCCCCAGTCAAAGGAGAGGAGAACAGAACGCATTTTCCTCCCATGAAAAAACAACACTCTTTAACACTCCAGTCTGTTAACTACGTAGCCTTTTATTCTTTCAAGCACCCGAAATGCGCGGAAATAGACACCGTTTGAAGTAGGACGTGGCTGGTTGGCTGATAATTGAAGCAAATTATCGTTAGAGAAAGTCAGAGACAGAGATGGAGACAGAGAGACAGACAGACAGACTGACAGAATCAGACAGACAGACCTTGAATCATAATGCACCAGCCCATTAGCAATTTCCAAACTGCTACTTTAAACCCCCCTTGTGATTTAGCCATCAGCTTTTAAACCATTAACCCTCCTTTACTGAAAAGTGCCTCCACAATGGCAGTTCATGAGATTTAACCAACCTTGCACTAAGAGTTGTTTTGTCTGAAAAAAAATAGGATCAAGATCGTGTTTAAACAGCAGAAACTATCCCCTTTTTTAACTGTTGTGAAATATATAGGTGCAGACAGTACAACAGTATTCTTTTGAAATTTATTTTTTAACTCTTTAAACCCCATTGGCCTAAAAGTGAAGTGCACTGGGTACAGATCTTTTTGGTGCACGTGAGGTAAGATTTTTTTTAACACTATCCCTACATTAGGGAAGAGAACCCCTCTTTTCCTGCACATGTGCACTGTGCTAATGTGTATGCTTCTGTTGCCCATATGTGGGAGTTATGTAGGAAAGGGATAGGAGATGGTTGGGTGCCCAAAAGGTGCAACCCGTAGGCAAAAAGGTTAAAGTTCTTTTTCACAGTGTCTCTATTCACCTCCTATGCAGACTTGCCAGTGCTCTTCTCCTTTCCTTGGTTACACATGTGCAAAAAAGCAATGTTGAGAAAAAAACATGCAAGCTGAACCTGGCAAACCTCATCTCTCTTTCCAGGTACATGGTGCATGCTGGATTTTCTTGAGTTTCTGCAACTCAACAAATGATTACAGGATCTACGTAATGACTGATTTTTCTCCTCAAATACCAATTTTTTCTCCTCTAATAGCTGATTTCTTCTTTCTAGTCACTGATTTCTTCTTTCAAGTCTTTCTGGTCACTGATTTTTTCTTACTAGTCTTTCTGATCACTGATTTCTTCTTTCTAGTCACTGATTTCTACATTCTAAACATGTAATTTCTGACCATTTTCGCTTCTGGCGAGTTATCTTATCCATTCAGATGTCAAACAGAAGAAAGAAGAAGAAGAAGAAGAAGAAGAAGAAGAAGAAAAGAAAGAAAAAGAAGAAGAAAAACAACAACAACAACAACAACAACAACAAGTACAAGGAAATATCATTATTTGTAGTAGTAGTAGTAGTAGTAGTAGTAGTAGTAGTAGTAGTAGTAGTAGTAGTAGTAGTAGTAGTAGTAGTAGTTGTTGTTGTTGTTGTTGTTGTGTTATTAAGGGTGGTGGTGGGTGGGTGGTGGTGGTGGTGGGCGTAGTTCTAGTTGCAGTCTACTATTCATAGTTGACAGAGGCTGGAGAGAAATTAGCATAAGCTAGATAAAATAAAATTCCTAATCATTGTGGTTTGCTACATAGAAACATCTTCTCATCAAAATACGTGTCAAAAATGCAGACAGTGCACATAGAAAAGACAAGTAGCTGACAAAATCTGTGCATATGAAAACACGTTCACATAGTACGTCTCATACCTCAAAGAAGTTTGACACATTTGAAAGGTTTAAAGGTTTGTTTTGGATTTTTGCTGGGTTGTTTGCGTGCTGTTTCGTGTAAGGGGTGGGGGTGGGGGTGGCGTGAGGTGGGAAGTGGCAGATGTGGGGGTGGGTGGACAGGGGGCGGACAGAGAACTCGGGGATGGAAGGTGAGTATGGGGTTATGGATTTGTGTGTAGGAATCTGAATCCGACTTGTTTGTTTTGCTTTGCTTTTGTTTTGTCTTCCGTTGTTTGCCTTTTTTGTTGAAACTTTGAAATCCTCTCTTCTTCTGTCTCTCTTCTCTCTCTCTCTCTCTCTCTCTCTCTCTCTCTCTCTCTCTCTCTCTCTCTCTCCTCTCTCTCTCTCTCTCTCCCTCTCTCTCTCTCTCTCTCTCTCTCTCTCTCTCTCTCTCTCTCTCTCTCTCTCTCTCTCTTCTCTCTCTATTTCTTTCTTTTTCTCTCTCTCTGTTCTGCACGCCATCTTCCTTCACAATCTATTTTTCATTCAAAACATTCCGCCATTTACCTCACCTCAGCTTCCGCTCGTCTGTGCGGGATGTATGTCACCTGACAACCCTCACTTCCGCTGACGACTGCGCAGTGAATGACGCCTTTCAAAAAATTCAGTCCAGGGCGGAAACCAAGCAAAAAAATGAGGCCCCCCGAGGAAGTGCCATACTCTGTTTTTAACTGATGTTTATGCAACCATGCTGTTTGCAAAGTTTTTAGGGGGGTGTGGTATGGGGAGAAAATGTGGCCCAGAAACCAAAGTTCTGTTGGAAAAGTTTGGTAGAGTACAAAAAGAACCTAATGTACACGGATGTTTTTTGTTGTTGTTGTTTTATTTTGGTCCTACAAGGTTGTATGGGTGCCCTTAATTATGTGTGCGTGGATGTGTGTGCGCGTGTTTATGCACACACACACACACACACACGACTACCACTTGCACACACTACACCACACACGCGCGCACACACGCACGCACGCATGCACACATATGTGCGTGCCCACACACACACACATGCCCGTTCGTAGGCGCACGCAAATACATACACAAATATTTTATTGTTGGTTTTTTTTTGTGTGTTTTATGTAATATTTGCATTTTGTGTTTTTGTCTGTCTTTGTTCTATTTTAATCAAATAATGTGTGCTATGTGCGTGTGGTGTGTTTGTTGTTGTGTGTTGTGTGTTGTATGTCAGAATGACATGTGGTGTGATGGTGGGGTGTGTGTGTGGTGTGTGTGTGTTTTGTGTGTGTGTGTGTGTGTGGGAGGTAGGGGAAGAATGAATGGGAAAAGAGAAAAGATATTGTAGATTTAAGACTAACATCAGAGAGAGAGATGTTTGAATACAAAAGTGGAATTACTGAGAACAGAAAAAATATTGTCAACCTTAAACTAACATCAAGAGAGCTTGAAATTAAAAGTGAACAAAAATGGTAGAAAAGCTAAACCAAAACTACTCACGCGACTTGTTAAGGGTTATGAAATGCCAGGTTTTAGGCCGATTTTAAGGAGACATGGGTGTCTGCTTAAATGATTATTGTTTGGGATATTCCAGGGGTTAAAATTGATACACACGCACGCACGCACGCACACCCCACACCACACACACACACACACACACACACACACACACACACACACACCACACACACACACACACACTAAAACAAACAAAACGGAGCGTTAACAGAACAACACAATACAATGTCACACAATAAAAATATGATCAGACAACACAATCATCAAAATCATGCCAAATGCAATTCTGATTAAAAAAACAAACAACAAACAAAAAACACCCATTCAAGAATCGCAACCAAAAAAATCACAAGAGTATTTGGAACATAAAACAACAACAAAAGTTGAATAAAAAACAACAACGAAAACAAACCAGAACTATTTATTCTTCCCCGCCCTATCTTGTCCTTTAGACTTGTTTGTAGTCTAAGTTTCCAAACAAGTCCGCGGAACGCTTTACCACACCGCTTGCCCCTCAAATCTCATTACAGCCAGGAAACACCTTCCCGCGCCCAGCGCCAATCCACAAGCTGCGCATGCGTGAAATGGACAGCGCCACCCCGCGGTCAGGGGACGCCACTCTAGGACGAGAGGCGGAAGAGAGCGTGCGAAGATCTGACGTGCCCTGTCACTGCCCTGTTTGCTTGTGTCATTGCCCCGAGTGGAAAGAGTCCCTCCGTGAGTTAATTCCGGAGTTCCGTCCATGCCCCAGCATTGATTGTGTGGGTTTGAGTGACAGACACCAGACAGGGAGGAGAGGGCGAGGAGAAAAGGCACAGAAGAGAGGAGCAGACAGACAGACAGAACAGACAGCCAGGGACAGGGAGGAGAGGGCGAATAGGGTACAACAGAGGCACAGAGAGAGAGAGGAAAGAGAAGAAAGAGAGGCAGACAGACAGACAGACAGACGGATAGACAGACAGACAGACAGACTAGAGTGAACAGATAGAGATAGATAGATAGATTAGATAGATAGATAGATAGATAGATAGATAGATAGATAGATAGATAGATAGATAGATAGATAGATAGAGGCGGGGGGAGAGGAGGAGAGAGAGAGAGAGAGAGAGAGGAGAGAGAGAGAGAGAGAGAGAGAGAGAGAGAGAGAGAGAGAGAGAGGAGAGAGAATGAAAGAGAGACAGACAGACAGTCAGACAGCCAGAAAAGACAGACAGACAGACAGAGACGGAGAAAGGGCAAATAGAGTACAACACAGAGAGAGAGAGAGAGAGAGAGAGAGAGAGAGAGAGAGAGAGAGAGAGAGAGAGAGAGAGAGAGAGAGAGAGAGAGAGAGAGACAGACGCAGACAGACAGACAGACAGACAGACAGACAGACAGAGACAGACAGACAGACAGAGAGACAGAGACAGAGAGACAGAGAGACAGACAGAACAGACAGACAGAAACAGACAGACAGACAGACAGACAGAGAGAGAGTAAAAGAGATAGATGTAGATACATGGATACATAGATACATAGATATATAGATACATAGAGACAGAGAGAGAGAGAGAGAGAGAGAGGAGAGAGAGAGAGCAGAGAAGAGACAGAGACAGAGAGAGAAAGACAGAGAGACAGACAGACAATCAGAAAGATAGACAGACAGACAGAGACGGAGAAAGGGCAAATAGAGTACAAGACAGAAAGACAGAGAAAGAAAAAGAGAGAGAGAGAGAGAGAGAGAGAGAGAGAGAGGGAGAGAGAGAGAGAGAGAGAGAGAGAGAGAGAGAGGCAGAGAGAGAGACAGAGATAGAGACACAGAGAGAGACAGAGAGAGACACAGAGAGAGAGAGGGAGAGAGAGAGAGAGAGAGGAGGAGGAGAGAGAGAGAGAGAGAGAGAGAGAGAGAGGAGAGAGAGAGAGAGAGAGAGAGAGAGAGAGAGAGAGAGAGAGAGAGAGAGAGAGAGAGAGAGAGAGAGAGAGAGAGAGAGAGAGAGAGAGAGAGAGAGAGAGAGGAGAGAGAGAGGGGGGGAGCCAAAGAGATAGACCGACAGATAGACCAACAGACAGACAGACTGTTAGATAGATAGACAGACAGGCCGATAAAAATACAGGCAGATAGACAAACACAGAGAGAAAGACAGACAGAGACGAAGAAATGAAATTAAATCAAATTCTTTAGCTTCATGGATAATGAAAAAAAAGCACTGATGTACTTTTTTTACATTTAGTCCTTGCTTTTATTAGGGATAAGAGAGAGAGAGGGAAAGAGAGAGAGAAGGGGGGATGGAGAGAGAGTGAGAGAGAAAAGGAGACTGGGTAGGAATGAGGGAGCCGGAGGAAAGAAAAAGACAAGAAGAGATCAAAATCAAATCAAAATAAAGCTCCAAACTGTATGTCCAAGGGGCGATACAATAAGTATCTAAACAAACGTTTGATACACGAGTGAAAAGTTATCCAACACAACTGAACAAAGTTATATACTTCTGTAATTATCAAAGAGTCAAGCAGATAAGAAACCAAAAAATTGGCGGCCTCACGGGTTAAAAAAAGGAGCAGGTAGCCTTTTAGACTTGTATTTTCATGGTGGAAGTAATCGTAAAAAAAAAAGTATGGAATGCAAGAAAGGCAATCGTGTACCAGCACACACTAGTTTAACACTGGGCTATCGGCCTTCAGAAAGAAAGAAAAGGGAGGGGCTGCAAAACTGAGGGCTGACTGGCAGCCTATGTGGCCGACTGGAAAGACAGACAGGCAGGGAGAAAGATCAACAGACAGATAGACAGGCAGACGGGCAGGCAGGCAGGCTGACAGATGAACACAGAGACATACGGGATCGTAGACAGATAGATAGATAGATAGATAGATATAGATAGGATAGATAGATAGATAGATAGATAGATAGATAGATCGATCGATCGATCGATGATAGATCGATCGATCGATCGATAGATAGAGAGAGAGATAGAGAGATTGACAGACAGACAGACAGATAGATACAAAGATACAAAGATAGATAGATAGATAGATAAATAGACAGATAGATAGATAGATAGATAGATAGATAGATAGATAGATAGATTATCTGTGTATATATAATAATAATAATATATATATATATATAATTATATATATATATATACATACATACATACATACATACATACATACATACATACATACATACATACATACATACATACATACATACATACATACATACATACATACATACATATACAAAGATACATAGATGGATGCGTTGATGTGTTAAAAATGAACACGCGTTCATGCGTTTTTCTGAATGTGCAAGCGTGCCTGTGTGCATCTGTCTGCATGTGTGTGCATGTGTACACCTGCATGCATACGTGAGTCTGTGTGTTGTGTGTGTGCATGCGCGCACGTGTGCGTGTGCATATGTGTGTACGTATGCATGTGCGTGCGTGCGTGTGCGTCTGTGTGTGCGTGCATATGCGTGTGTGTGTGAGTGTGATAAGAACAAACAGAAAACTGCACACACACACACACACACACACACACACACACACACACACACACACACCACACACACACACACACACACACACACACACACACACACACACAAGCCTGAATGACAGCTAAATGGGCAGAAATCTTAAAAGGAAACGCTCTCCACCTTTCTTATTGAATCAGTCTCCGCACAAATGCTGGCAGCTAAAACACTCCATGATGCCACGTGACTTGTGACGTAGCACTTACCGGAACCGGAAGACCCTCAGAGGGCATGAAGAGGACAGTGGGAGCATCCCCAAAGTAGCAGACGTCACCGGACCTGTGACCAAGGAGATGGGCTTTCTATGGGTTAGCATCTATGTGTTTGAACAAAACAAAAAGGGGCAGGAATAAGTGCGGTGGTGTGTGGTGGTGGTGGAAAATGCTATGAGAATGAAGTAAACAGTTTTTGTTTCTTTTGGTCATCAATAAAAAATAAAAGAATAATCTAAAGAAAAGAAGCAAATAAAGGAGTTATTGGGTTTAAAGGAATGTTTGTAATCTTTATTTCTCTTCGTTCTTTAAACGTCTCTCTTTTTCACTGTCTCTCTGTCTGCCTACCTGCCTGTCTGTCAGAGTCTTTTTATGTCTCTGTCTCTCTCTGTGCACACACACACACACACACGCACAGGTATGTATATATATATATATATATATATTAATATATATATATATATATATATATATATATATATATATTATATATATATATATATATAGTATACAGTGACAATTATTGTAACTTCAATGCCCACATCCCCCCTCCAACTAAACCGGACTATAAAACAACGGATCTCCCCCTCACTTTAACCACCAGAAATAAAGCAACCTCTTACATGACGGAGACGGCAACCACACACACCTCCTCTCTTAGCAACACATCAGGGGCTGTAACTCTGACCACTTCCGCGTGCTCTCAGTCCCCTTGCCACACAACAAACGTCCGCCATTTGCATTGATCAGTGGTAGTAAGTCACTCTGTGCTGAACTAAAGAGGTGCACTCCCATCTCTTTGAAGTGGCTGGTAAATCGTTCCTCTTGGATGCTTTATGGTTGTTTAAAGTCAATAATGGAATAATGATAATAGTAATGGTAATAGTAATAATAATAATAATAATAATAATAATAACAACAACAACAACAACAACAATAATAATAATAATAGAATAAGAATAAGAATAAGAATAAGAATAAGAATAATAATAATAACGATAATAAATAATGATAATAACGATGATTAATAATAAAATAATAATAATAAATAATAATAATAATAATAATAATAATAATAATAATAATAATAATATAATAACGAAATTAATAATAATAATAATAATAATAATAAAAATAATAATTTATATAACGATCTATTTTGCAAAAAGAAATCAAAGTCCATCCATGTTAAATTCAGCATCAAACGATTATAGCTAGGTTGTCATTCTGCCGATGTGATTTCTTTGAATGCTTTGTAAAGGTATTTCCATAACCTATGGGGGGTTGGGGAGCAAGGTGTCAGAGACACCAGCTTTTCCAGGGGCCAGCATTTTGAGGGCGATACCCATATCTCCTCTTCTTCGCTGCTTTGCCTTCCTTGTCCTTGAAGAGGGCAGGTGCCCATTTACAGCTGGGTGAACTGGGGGACTGCACTGAAGCCAAAGCAGCAGCTTCAGAACGTCAAAACAGACAAGCATCATGACCGACCAGCTCAGAAAAAGCAGGGCTTCCACTGAAGAGATAGTGGCTTAATTATTCTGTATTCTTTTATTTTTCATTTAGAGGATAATGGAATAAGCACTAACATGTTTATAGTTTTACATCTAGTCCCTGCGTTTATGAAGATTTGTAAACTCTGTCATCCGTTCCCACCGGCACACAATCGCCTGCTCTTTCGAAAAGTAGAACAGGTTTTAACGTGTGTGCAAGATGTTAAGCATGAATTCGCACTCGAGACCTCGGTTTATAGTCTCATCCGAAGGACTTTTGAGGGGCGCGGAGTCAGCACTGATGTTAATTCCAGAGGAAACATCCTCTTGGACGAGATTTGAACCCGGGTCAGCAGACCACGAGCGCGCCCTTCAGCATCGAACCTCAACGGGATGGGATAGCCTAGAGGTCAGAGCATTGCGCTCGCAATTTGAAGAGCCGGGTTCGATTCCCATTCGAGGAGATTTTTCCCCTGGAGTTAACATCAGTGCTGACTCCACTCTCCCCACATGTCCTTCAGATAAGACTGTAAACCGAGACCCCGTGTGCGAACGCACGCAGAACATCTTTGCACACACGTTAAATCATATTTCGCTTTTCGTAAAAGTAGGGGATTGTGTTCCGATGGGAACAGATGACAAGATTGACAAAACTGCATGTACACGGGAACTAGATGTAAAGAAGCACAAGAGCGTTTATTCCATTATCCTTGAAATAAAAGAATGAATAAACAAACAAAATCCACATCAGCAGCAGCAACAGCAGCCTCAGCAGAGTGAAGTGGAAGAACACAAAGCAGTAGAGATCGGGGATGGAGAGGAAAGCTAGGCAAGCAGAGGTGGGAGAAAAATAACAGGTTGAAGTGAGGAATGAGAAAAGCCTCAGTGACACGGAGTTCCATCCTCTTAGCAAAGGAGAAAAGAGAGATAGGAAAGCTCAATGATAAGGAGATCCATTACCTTAGGAAAGAGAAGAGAGAGATAGGACAGATCAGAGAAAGGAGTTTCATTATCTTAGGATAGAGGAAGCTCTGAGAGATAGGAAAGATCAGTGATAAGGAGTTAATTCCATCACCTTAGAAAATGGGAACTATGAGAGACAGGAAAGCTAGATGGCTGCCTACAAGATGTGGGGCACACCTTGAGGCAAAGAGAGAAAGATCAAGTTCTCCATGTCTCCAGAAGAACGAAGAGGAGAAGGGATAGAAGATATACAAAGAAGAAAAGGAGAGAGAGGAGAAGAGGATGGGGTAAGTGAAAAAAAACGTAACGATAAAGGCATCAAAATATTAAAAGGAGAAGACAGTATTCTTTTCAGATGTGTGGTCGATGGAGATAACCCTACAGACCAAGCTGTACGGCCCACGAGAGGAGCTGGAAAGGACATGCCATTATTTTTCCCAGACACATCTGACGGTGTTAAGCGAACGAGAAGAAGAAGAAGAAGAAGAAGAAGAAGAAGAAGAAGAAGAAGAAGAAGAAGAAGAAGAAGAAGAAGAAGAAGAAGACTTTGAAAGTATTCTTTTTTTTTAGTTTTAAAAAGAAATGATGATATTGACTCAGTTACTGCAGGTTTTTACAAAGGGTGACGTGAAAGAAGTTCATGCACTGGGTTTCTCTGAAATCTGCAAGGTTGTGTCAAAGCTTCACACCTGTTGAGACTCTAACCCTGTCACCCTGTCCTCTTGGCTGATAGACATAGAGATAGCGTGAAAATGAAGGGCAGCCACACACAGACAGACAGACGTTGTAGCCCAGTGCTTCAGACATCTCTCTCTCTCTCTCTCTCTCCTCTCTCTCTCTCTCTCTCTCTCTCTCTCTCTCTCTCTCTCTCTCTCTCTCTCTCTCTCTCTCTCTCTCTCTCTCTCTCTCTCTCTCTCATCACACACACACACACACACACACACACACACACACACACACACACACACACACACACACACACACACACACACACAGAGGGCTGACTCCACTCTACCCAAAACCGAGGCCCCGTGTGCGAACGCACGTACAACATCTTGCGCACACGTTAAATCCTATTCCGCTTTTCGTAAGAATAGACTATTGTGAGAACAGATGACAAAACTTACAAAACTGCATACACACGGGGACTGGATGAAAAACAGCACATGAGTACTTATTCCATTATCTTCGATATAAAAGAGTAATTTTTTAAAAAAAAATATATAAAAGAATAAAACAAAAATACTCTGTCTCTCTCTCTGTCTCTCTGTCTCTGTCTGTGTGTGTGTGTGTGTGTGTCTCTCTCTCTCTCTCTCTCTCTCTCTCTCTCTCTCTCCTCTCTCTCTCTCTCTCTCTCTCTCTTTCTCTCTCACACACACATCATGTATCTCCCCGCCCCCTCCTTCCTTTGATCGCTAAACTCTTCTGTGAAGAAGGCAGCAACCAGTCCCACATCCTCTCGTGGCAACACGTCAGGGGCCGTAACTGTGACCACTTAGCTTTAGCTGTGCTCTCCGCGTGTTTGCAACACAACAAACGACGTCATTAGCCACAATCTCTGACGTATAGCTCATGCTGTGTGACGTAAGGCAAAGGGTTGACGCCTGCTCTTTGAAGTAGTCAGTAAACTGACTGTAGAGTGGTGTTTTGATGCTGTTTTTTGGTGTATATTTCACTGCATGCAGCTTGTATTTTATATTTGTATTTGCTGTTGTTTTTTTAGTTGTACGTTCCCCAGCTAAACACTCTGAGGGTAACCCAGAATGTGCATTTTGACCACTCATACATCCCACCAGGGATTTCTTTGAGATTGAAAAGTGCGCACTGAATGAGAAGTTTGCCTGTATGACTGTTTTTAAGTACCTCGCTATATAGTGGCTCGAATCAGGCTCGATGCAGGTTATCGAGTAGCAAAATTAAACTTTTACCACTCGGGTTTTGCCTGTAGATGTTCATGGTCATCTGGTTTTGTCAAAATACAAAAAGTAATGCTGGGACTGAAATAATATGTAAAGTCGGAGAGACGGTTTCTTAAAAGAGCAGACGATACATTCATTTATTTACCCCAATTACAACGTTTAGTTGTGAACTTTTTTATGTTACAAATATACAAAAACATCACACTGAGAAACTCATGAAGAGAACCGTTCTAGTTATATTTCTGTACAAACACACAGAACATTTCATTATGATAACGTAAAAGTAAAGGTGTCCCATAACCGATGTCTTAGGGGAGTAAGGCATCAGAGATCTCAGCACTGCACCCATCTCCTCTCCCTCGCTGCTTTACCTTCCCTGACCCTAAAGAGGGCAGGTACCCATTTTCAGCTGGGTGAACTGGGAAGACTAATGAAGCCAAGGCACACAAACGGTCACCCATCCACCTGGTAACCACGCTCGATGGTGCTTAACTTTTACTTGGGGGGAAAGTAAACGCTCTATAATGTACTGATGTTAAGAGAAAGAAGACAAAAGAAGGTATAAAAATAGGAACAGAGAGGCTGACAGACGAGAAGAAATGGCGTCAAACCAAAGAGCGGAAGAACAAAGAATTTGAAATAAAATGGGAAGGAATGAAGAAGCAGAAAATAAAAGGAAGGAAAAATACAAGCAAAAAAGAAAACGGAGAGGAAAAAAACACACAAAAAACACCGAGTGTTACAGTGTGAAGGAGGCGACAGACCTGGCATGAAGAGGGCGAGAACAGGCTTCAGTGGTGCGCACATACACAGTCATGCACATACACGCGCGCGTGCGCGCGCACGCATGCACACACACATACACTCACATACAAACACACGCATGCACTCACGTACCCACGCAGAAAGATACAGACAGAGACAGAAAGAGACAGAGAGACAAGCCCTGAATGCTTCGATGTACCACAAGGAGAGAGAGAGAGAGAGAGAGAGAGAGAGAGAGAGAGAGAGAGAGAGGAGAGAGAGAGAGAGAGAGAGAGAGAGAGAGAGAGAGAGAGAGAGAGAGAGAGAGAGAGAGAGAGAGAGAGAGAGAGAGAGAGCTGTCAGGGTATGGTAAAGACACGCAGATGATCAGAGCGATATGACAAAAACGTAAACTACCAATAACAATATCAATCACTATGTCAGACAGGCAGACGGACTGTCAACGGCATTGGAAAAGCTAAACCGACTAGTGTAGGGGTACGATTTATGGCACTAACTGCCATTAACATGTCAAGAGAATTGAAAGAGTAAGTTTTCCCTCCCAGAAAATCATGTTTCAGCTATAGTCAGAATATGGGTACATTTTGTTGCTACATTCCTGCTACACACTTTGTATTAGATTGGTTTTGTGGCGATTTTTGGTTGTTTATCTTAATTGTGCACAGTCGAAAAGAAAATGCTGAGGTTTTTTTTGTTTGTTTGTTGTTGTTGTTGTTGTGGGTGGGGGGTCTTCGGCTATAGCTCTGAGGTTCATCAATGGTGAGGATTTGCATATACAACCGTTTTCGAACACTTATTTATTCTTTTATTCTTTTATATCGAGTATAATGGAATAAGCACTCATGTGCCTTTTTACATCCAGTCCCAGTGTGTATGCAGTTTCGCAAATTTTGTCATCCGTTCCCACCTTCTCACAATGGTCTACTCTTCCGAAAAGCGGAACAGGTTTTAACGTTTGCATAAGATGCTCTGCGTGCGTTCGCATATGGGGCCTCGGTTTATAGTCTTATCGGAAGGACTTTAGGGGAGGATGGAGTCGGCACTAATGTTAACACTACACTAAGGTACAAAAAAATCCTCTCAAACGGGTGTCTTAGTAAAGTCTTGATAGATGGATAAATAACACGACCAAACAACAACAAAAAAGTGCCGATCTATAATATGACCAATAAAAATCTATGTGTTGAGATGATAAATTATGACAATGCAGCGCAAGTAATTTTACAACAACTCCCCTGATACAAACTCCCTTCCTTTATTCCCCTCTCGGATCCAATTTTTCTGTTGGAGGGAACAGAATCCCCGTTCTTCCTCCTGACTGACTGTGGGAGTGAGTTAGGAGTCTTTAAGGCGATTGACTAACTGTTTGCTAGAGATGTTTCTTCATGGCTGATTCTGAATCTGCCATGGATCGTTGACAGATGGGTTTGAAGCTTGTTTTCAAAGCTCACAGACAGTTTTTAGGTAGTTTTCGGGTGGGGTTGGAGTGTGGTGTGTGTGTGTGTGTGTGTGTGTGTGTGTGTGTTGTGTGTGTGTGTGTGTGTGTGTGTGTTGGAGGGGGAGGGGGGTAGCTGTGCACTAGGTTTGCAATCGACCATGTTTTCTTTGTGCTGTGCATTGTTGGCTTAGTCTGTAAAAAAAAAAAAGAAGAAAGAAAAAAAGAAAAAAAAGTTTGAATGGGGAGTCAGGACTGTGCAAAACTTCTTTGATGGTACTTTCTTTCTTATGACCGTGTACGTTTTCCTCACACTACTTCTTCGTCTTCTTCTTCGTCTTCGTCTTCTTCTTCGTCTTCTTCGTCTTCTTCTTCTTCTTCTTCTTCTTCTTCTTCGTCTCCTTCTTCTTCTTCTTCTTCTTCTTCTTCTTCTTCTTCTTCTTCTTCTTCTTCTTCTTTTTCTTCTTCTTCTTCTTCTTCTTCTTCTTCTTCTTCTTCTTCTTCTTCTTCTTCTTCTTCTTCTTCTTCTTCTTCTTCTTCTTCTTCTTCTTATTCTTCATAGTCGACCGAGCAGACAGTATCTGTTGGTGTCTGTCATATGAGCAACAATGTGTACTGCTGCCAGTAAGTTATGTTCCTGACAAATCAGGCCCAGCGCATCCAAGTTCTGCGGGGGAGAGAACTGCTATCGTTTAAGTCTTTGTGGACAAAAATAGCGCTGGAGAATGGACCGAGAAGGCGGAAAATAGACAAGAAGGAGGGCGACGGGGAGAAAAGGAACAAAGCAGAAATAAAGAGAGGGATAGAAAAGAGGGTAATTATCGAACAGAATATCCAGAAGGTGGGGATGTTGTTTGTACTGACAGGCCACTAGCATCCCCATGGGAGTAACATTCTTTTTAATTTAAAAGAATGTTACTTTGTCTGTCTGTCTGTCTGTCTGTCTGTCTGTCTGTCTGTCTGTCTGTCTGTCTGTCTGTCTGTCTGTCTGTCTGTCTGTCTGTCTGTCTGTCTGTCTCTCTCTCTCTCTCTCTCTCTCTCTCTCTCTCTCTCTCTCTCTCTCTCTCTCTCTCTCTCTCTCTCACTCTCTCTGTAGGGGACGGATAGCCTAGTGGTCAGAACATTGCGCTGGCAATTTGACGACCCGGGTTCGAGTCCGGTCGAGGCGATTGACGACCCGGTTCGAGTCCGGTCGAGGCGATTTTTCTCCTGGAGTTAACGTCAGTGCTGACTCCACCCTCCCCAAAAGTCCTTCGGATGAGACTTTAAACCGAGGTCCCTTGTGCGAACGCACGCAGAACATCTTGCGCACACGTTAAATTCTGTTCCGCTTTTCGTAAGAGTAGGCCATTGTGTGCCGGTGGAAACAGATGACAATGTTTACAAAACTGCATACACACGGAGACTGGATGTAGAAAAGCACAAGAGTGCTTATTCCATTTTCCTCGATATAAAAGAATAAATCAAATCAATCAAAGCAAATCTGTGGGCGGTCAAGCATATTTCGGCCAAGCAACAGAGGGAGCAGTGATTTTTGTTAACAGCAGCACATACTATTTTCAAGTTTTTAGTCTCCATATTTAGTCATTTAGTTATTCTTTTTTTATTTATTCTATTCATTTATTATTTTATATCGAGGATAATGGAATAAGCACTCATCACGTCAGTCACTGGTTTTTCAGCGGCTGTCGAGAAAGCTCTGGCCACCTCGCTTGTTTGCTGATGGCTACCACAGTCAGCAGAGGTTACAATGTAACATAGTGGACATACCCAATGTCCCATCACTGCACAAACCCCTGGGTACACAGGGCACAGCCAGACAGTAAGGATGTGACCTCTAAAAAGAGGTTGTATACATTCTACATTTCACCATGAGGGCGAAGTGTATGCAACAGATGGTTTTTGACCACCACCCAAGGAAACAGTTAAAAAAAGTTAAAGTCTGTCCCGAGCCTAAGGCTCATCAGACCGGTGCTTAACCCGGTTTCTGTGGCGTTAAGCGACTGAGAGTCATAGACTCCCCCCTGGATAGGACGCCAGTCTATCGCAGGGTTAACCCCCAACACAAGGTTGGTACCCTCCTTTTACACCTGGGTGGGGTGAGAAAATAGCCGTAAAGTGCCATTTCCAAGGGCACAACGCCATAGCCGAAAGCTGGGATCGAACCCGCAACCTTTAGATTACGAGTCCAACACCCTAACCACTAGACTACAGCGGCGGCCAAGGAAACAGAGCATGGCACAATTCTATCTATCTATCTATCTATCTATCTATCTATCTATCTATCTATCTATCTATCTATCTATCTATCTATCTATCTTTCTATCTATCTTTCTATCTATCTTTCTATCTATCTATCCCTTAGTCTGACGACCGTGGGGGCACCCCTGAAGACTTGACAACCAGTTCCCTCCATTCCTCTCTGTTCTGCCTTTCTCAAAACTTGGTTGAGTTCTAGGCCTGTCCATTCGCTGATGTTGCCCTCCCATCTCTTCTTCCTTGGTCTGCCTCTTTTTCTCCCTCCTTGGGCAGCGCCTTGCAGTACTGTTTTTGCTAGTCCTTTTGATCTTGTGACATACCCGTACCATTTAAGTCTACGCGTCTATATGATTGATAGAAGATTTTCGTAGGGACCAATGGTTTGCTGGATTCTGTTATGCACCTCTTCGCTCCTTATTTGGTCTCTGTAGGAGATGCCAAGGAGTCTCCGGAAGCATCTCATCTCTACCGCCTGTACTCATCTCTCCAAATTAACAGTCAAAGTCCACGATTCGCAGGCATACAGGAATATGACAAGGGAGAGCAATAGTCTGATCTTGGAGTTCAGTGAAATATTTTTATCTGTCCAGATGGTGATCAGTTTTGACAGTGCTGTTATTGTCTGTGCAATCCTACATACTACCTAAGGAAATTTAGAATCGCACAATTCTGTATGGGAGTAAAATGCGAAAAGCCAGACAGGCCAAATAACTGGGCACAATGGACATTCTGTGCACCTTCCCAGTGTCCACAATCTCATTGCCTAGCGGTTAAAGGGAAGTGGTACAGATGAAAAAGCCACACATTGCAGGGCAAGAGTGGGAGTGGGAAGAAGGAACAGGAGAGAAAAACGAGCTAATATAGTTTGAATCGAGAAGAAAAAGGCAGAAAGATGAAACAAAACTGAAAAACAAAAGAAAAATATTAGAGGGAAGATAATAAAAGGGAAAAGCTGAAAATAGAATGTCTGATGCAATATTTTTTTTAGAATAAGAGGGGTGGGTGTGTCATTATTTTATTTTCAGGGCTCTGGGAATTCCAACCCCTCTTCTCACAGATTTACAAAGTATGGGAAACGACAGGAACCCACACCCAAGCAATGATTCCATGCGCCGATACGCGGCATAATCAGACATCCTACTTTCTTTTCCAGTTCTTCGGGTAGAGCTCGAGGTTCAACAAAGCTGAACTTTTTTCTTGCAAATAATTATGCAACCTGTTTTGCCCGCCATGGGGGTAGCTGCATTCCGACTTCGGGCATTGGTACTTTTGATGATCCCATAATCCATGTCAGATTCATCAGAGGTCAGCATATTAAGGGTGTCCCCCATCTCCTTTTCCTCGCTGCTTTTCCTTCCCTGTCCCTAAATAGGGCAGGTACCCATTTTTACAGCTGGGTGAACCAGGGGACTGTACTTAAGCTAAGAAGCACGAATTTTTCACCAATCCACGAGGCAACCACGCTTGACGCTGCTTAACCTTAGCTTGAAATGGGCAAGTACTCTGACCTCTGAGCTATCTCGTCCCCTGCTGTTGGCTACCGTAAACTAATGCCATCCAATGAAATGCCACCTTTCAAAGCAGAAAACTCCGGCCCTGCTCCGAGCATCAATGCCAGTTAAATTTACTGGTAGCCATCTCAGCCAGTTAGAACTAATTTGGGAGCTCGGAAATAAGTTGGTGGTTAAGTCAATGTACTTCTTAATGGTCTTCAACTCTAAGCAGTACACACAACCACATTCGACGACGGAGCATCGAGAAAATAGCCTACAGTAAAAACTGGGTTATGAGAACGAAAAGCTGGTTCATTAGAGTTCGGCTGATGGTTCACTTTGACGAAATAGTATCGGTGACGTAATGTATGTGACGCAATAGTCCACTAGCACTGCTGCTTGATTTGATTGGTGCGCTGTGTAATTGAACGGAACACTCCTCTGTGGTCTTAGTAGCCGAGTGGACTAGACGACGAATATCTGTGCTATTTTTTTCTGAAGTGGAAAGGGATGGTTTTGAATGTCAGTGAGGCATCGTGGACGTGACCAGGTATGCAAAGAAAACGTGGACCATAACAGTAGACATTGAAAGACGGATACGGGCAATGGAGATGAGATGCTTTCGCAAACGCCTTGGTACCTCAACAGAGATCGCATAACTAACAAAGAAATAAAAAATGGATTTGAAAACACTCAGATTCAAATAATTCACTGTTGGCCATCGCTCTATCTTTATTTCCGATCCACCTGTCTGGAATGACCTCCCTCTCTCACATCGCCAAAATACATTGAAGTCCAGACGCAACTCTTTTTCCCCACATATGACCATCACTTGTGGTTACATCTATTATCTGTTTGTACTTTCAATAGACATCTACATCTCCATCACCCTGGTGCCTTAGCAGTGTGTGTGTGTGTGTGTGTGTGTGTGTGTGTGTGTGTGTGTGTGTGTGTGTGTGTGTGTGAATTTAAGATATGTTGATCTGTCGTGAACAGTTGCGCACCTGTGAATGTTTTGAATGCAAGATCATTGATTTGTTTGCTTTACCGGCTTCAGCGCTAAACAAATTCCATATACAACTCTTTTCTTCTTCTTCTTTCTTCTTCTTCTTCTTCTTCTTCTTCTTCTTCTTCTTCTTCTTCTTCTTCTTCTTCTTCTTCTTTTTCTTCTTCTTCTTCTATCTATGCATCATAGCGCCATATGAAGAGCTCCTGACTTCTGTGAAAACAACGCAAAGTGGTACAAGCATGTCGCGCGAACATCTGGACTGGCCAAGACTGCTGTGCAGGGAACAGTAAGGGGAGGGAGACGAAGAGGCAGACAGAGGAAACGATGGGTAGACAACATCAGAGAGTGGACAGGCCTTGGGTGGAACGACATTCTGCGGAAAGCAGAGACCGCGAGGAGTGGAGGAAGCTGGTTGCAAAATCTTCAGTGTTGCCCCAACAGTCTATCAGACTACGGGATAGGTGAGGTGAGGTGAGAGAGGGCTTCGAGATTATTTGTTACACCTCCTTTCCCCTGAGCTAGACCGAAGTCGGATAACCCATCACTACATTCAGATGTGTCACAAAGCGTTTTCCTGATCAAGAAATAGATATTATCATAAAAGTTGCCGTTGCGTGGTATATCTACACACACTTTGTGTTTCCAATTATTATGAACGAAGCCCCACTTTTTGCATGTGATCTAATTTCTTTTTTTTTCTTTTTCTTTCTTTATTTGTTTGTTTATGTCCAGTGGTTGTTAAAACGTGCTTTATGACTGGGATCGGTTTTCGTCACATTTGATGTCATCGGAATATTGATGTAATCACAGCACTTCCATGCCCAAGCTGTTTTCGTATCACGTAGCCTACAAGAAGAACACATGTACCGGTATGAGAAAAGAAATGATAGATGTGCAAGAAAACGTGACGAATACTCCACAAAGTGTCATATCTCAGCTTCTGTAACACAACACATAACCTCTTTATTTGATTGGCTTCAATATAAACCAGGGTTAAAATACAAGCAATGAAAAAAGCTATGCATCTAGCTACTGGCAGAAACAAAACGAAAAATTCAAGGTAAGGCAGGGAAGAAACGGAATGAAAGAAGGAATGGGAAGGAGAGAAAGAAAGAAGGGACCCAGAGGGAAGGAGAAGATTCTGAGGGTATAGAGAGACAGACATAGAGAATTATAAAACAAGAAGTGTGTGTGTGTGTGTGTGGGGGGGGGGGGGGGGGTAACAACAGTGATAATGAAAACAGATGGGGAGAGGGAGCGATGGAAAGTTTAATGATAATGGGGAGGAGAGAGAGAGAGGGGGAGAGATAGGAAGGGAGGGTGAAGAGGGAGGAAGGGAGGGAGGGAGAGAGTGACTGATTGATTAATTGATTGATTGATTGATTATCTTAATTTCCAAGGGTGACAGATAAGTTTTAGTTGGTTTCATCTGGCCTTAGTCCTAAACAGGGAATATCCTCAATAAGGTAAACTGATAATTTTAGTAAACTGATCTATTTATATTATTTCGATGAAAACGAAATAGTCAATCATTTGCCTGTTTTACACCCAGTCCTCATGTCCATGCAGTTTGGGTTTTTTTCCCAATCCAATCCCATCAGCACAAATGACCTAATCTTTCGAGGGCGGGACAGGTTTTAACGCGTGTGCAAGATATGCGTGCATTCGCACATGGGACTGGTTTATTTTTCATCCAAAGGATTGACAGAGAGAGAGAGAGAGAGAGAGAGAGAGAGAGAGAGAGAGAGAGAGAGAGAGAGAGAGAGAGAGGAGAGAGAGAGAGAGAGAGAGAGAGAGATCTTTTCTCTTTTCTCTTAAAAAGCATATCATATAATATGATATGATGTACTTTCCTATAATTATTATAGGAAAGTGCACATGATAGAAAAATAAATTGAAAAAGAGAGAGAGAGAGAGAGGAGAGAGAGAGAGAGAGAGAGAGAGGAAGAGAGAGAGAGAGAGAGAGAGAGGAGAGAGAGCTTTTATCTTTTAAAAAAAAAAAAAACGCAAAGAATATAAAGGAAAATATACATGATAGCAAAATAAACTGAAAGAGAGAGAGAGACAGAGACAGAGACAGAGAGAGGGGAGAGAGAGAGAGAGAGGAGAGAGAGAGGAGAGGAGAGAGAGAGAGAGAGAGAGAGAGAGAGAGAGAACAGATAGACAGACAGACAAACAGAGACAGACAGACAGAGACAGAGAAGGAGAGAATCTTTATTCCCAAGGGTTACTAATAAGTACTGACATACTTTTCCGACATATTTCTGTCCCAAAAAAGACAGTTTTTCATTCCCCCCTTGCGTAAGAAGGAACTATCATTCACAATTTAAAGTAAAAAATAAAATCATTTTGATATGTGAGAGAGAGAGAGAGAGAGAGAGAGAGAGAGAGAGAGAGAGAGAGAGAGAGAGAGAGAGAGAGAGAGAGAGAGAGAGAGAGGAGAGAGAGAGAACAACAACAAAAAAAAACGATAATTAATTGCCAGCCTATTTCTGGCATCAACAAAAATCAAATCAGTGAGGAAGCTGATATCAACAACAACAACAATAACAACAATAACAGCAATGTTACGTGGCAAAAACGAACATCTAAAGCTTAAGCAATATATCAAAAAACAGCTATGATGTGTGTGTAGGTGTGTGTGTGTGTGTGTGTGTGTGTGTGTGTGTGTGTGTGTGTGTGTGTGTGTGTGTGTCTGTGTCTGTGTCTGTGTCTGTGTGTCTCTGTGTGTGTGTGTGTGTGTGTGATAAAAATGTGATATTAAAACTTAGCAAATTCATAGTTAAGAGTAAAGTTGCATGACATTAATGAAAAGGTTGACTCTACTTTTATTTCTGTGAAATTCTGTGTATGAACGTATTCTATTAATGCATATTCTATATGTTACAGTTGATTTTGCTTTCTGAAATCCTCCATGCCCAAAGAGGGGTCAATGGCGAATTAAATCTTGAATCTTGAATCGTGTGTGTGTGTGTGTGTGTGTGTGTGTGTGTGTGTGTGTGGTGTGTGTGTGTGTGTGTGTGTGTGTGTTGTGTGTGTGTGTGTGTGGAGAGGAGAGAGGAGAGATGATGGAGAGAGAGAGAGAGAGAGAGAGAGAGAGAGAGAGAGAGAGAGATGTGTGTGTGCGCGTGCGTTTGTGTGTGCATGCGTGTGTGTGCGTGTGTGTATGTGTTGTGTGTGGTGTGTGTGTGTGTGTGTGTGCGAGCGCGCGCGTGTTTGTGTATGCATAAGTGTGTATGTGTGTGCGGGGGGGTGGGGGGGAGGCGCTAGTGTGTGTGTGGGGGGGGCACGCGCATGTGTGTGTGTGTGCATGTGTACTTGCGTGCGTGTGCCTCTGTATGTGTGTATGAGAGAGAGATAGTGAGAGAGAGAAAGAGAGACAGAGACAGAGACAGAGAAAGAGAGCCAGAGACAGAGACAGAGAGAGAGAGAGCAATGAACATTAAACAAATTTTTTCTCCAAACCTCTAACCCGTAAATGATGGCCAGACAAAGCACAGTAAAGCAAACTACCATAAGCAAAACATGACTAACGTAAACATGGAAAAACCAAATTAAGATGAAATAGATCTTGATCTATCTGACTTTAAAACAGTCTCGTTTATTATAATACTATTATGATAGTTTCTCGCTGTCCCTTCTCCACATTGTCAACAAAACCATACAGTACAGTACTTCAAAGCATTGAAACGTAAAAGCTCAGATTTGGAGTGGTACAAAGAGATCAAATTTTAGCGAAGTCTCATCAAAGTTTATTGCTCTCAAGTCCAAAAATCTGTGTCTTAAATCACTATAAGGAGTAGGCTACAGCTTTTCATAAAAGAAATGTCCTCATAATCAAGTGAAATACAATAGCTTTAATTACACATGACTTTGTATTCAGTATTCACCTTAATGGATTTTTTTTGGAAAGATCATCCATTACTTAGTTGCAAGCCAGGAGGAGGTTTTGTTAAACAGTCTGTAACCAATAACCATTTTACATCGAGATACTCAAAGTATAGTTCACATTCAAAGTTAGCTTTAATCAAATCAGTTCCTTGTTGCAGTAGGCATAACCCTGTCGAAACCACGATTAAACAAGGTGTGTTTTAAGTAATGTTACCAAACCTATTCTACAATGCTTATCCATGTAAATGACTATTAAAATGCTTCTTGAGTAGTTTATTTAAGTACATTTTTAACAGTCTAATTCATGAACGAATACACCTTACTGCATTGTTTATATTGTGCATTGTTGATGGTTCCCTAACCTCTCAAATAAACAAACTGATTTGGTACCTTGAGTGGTATATTTTGAAAATGTTTACAGGCAAAGGAGTGTATCTTTTCAATGTCATCTAGTCTGTGGAGTCACCACGTCTGTGAACAATAAGAAAAAATTGGCAAAACCTGGGCAGAACAAATGTTTTACGTCCATAAAAGTTTTTATCTTGATATTATGTTTCACTCGATGAGTGCCCATCTTCCATTCACTGCAAGAAGAACTACACCTCTATTCACACACATTGTTAATGTAAAAACAAATCCTAAATAATTATTGCATTCATTTACCACTTCAATAATATACCACCACCATGCTTCCATTTTTCATTTTCCACTAAAACAAACCCACCTTTGTGAAAAACCTTAGCTTTTGTTTCTTTGTGTGTGTGTGTGTGTGTGTGTGGTGTGTGTGTGTGTGTGTGTGTGCGTGTGCGTGTGTGTGTGTGTGTGTGTGTGTGTGTGTGTGTGGTGTGTGTGTGTGTGTGTGTATGTGTGTGTGTTTAATCGATATTAACAGTTTTGTTCAAGCTTTGTTGTACATTGCTGATTTTATTGTGTAAACCAACTGCTGTGTCAGACAGTAATACTATATCATCGGCAATTAAACAGAGATAGCAAAACCCTGAACACTTCGAAAACGATTAT
>CM060338.1:4363134-4365634 GCA_030674155.1 Stramonita haemastoma
AACATGAACCGTGCATTGACTACAGAGGAACTAAAGATGATACAAAGCAGTAACACAGTCCTTACTTTCCAAAAGAAAAAAAAATCACCTGAAGAACAAAGGTACTACACACGTTATCTAAGGATACTGGCCCTGTGCCCACTACAACAAAGGCCGCAAATCACAGCTGGGCCGTGACTCCAAGAAAACGAGCCACGGTGCCATGGTACATGGTGCTTCATTGTTTTGCATGCAGCACACACTGAGGGCGGAATGGCCTAGTGGTCAAAGCGTTATACACTTTGACGGTAATCTCAGGTTCAAATCTCCAGGTAGGGGGTGGGATGTAGTGGTTAAGTGTTTGGCTTGTGATTTGACGTCTTGGGTTTCGACCTACCGCTGAGGTACCCATTCAAACGTTGGCGGGATAGCCTGGTTGGTTAGAGCATTGCGGTCGTGATCATGCTGACCTCGGTTCGAATCTCGTTCAAGGGGCTTTTTCCCGTGAAGTAACATCAGTGCCTTCAGATGAGACTATAAGCAGAGGTCCCGCGTACGAACGCGCGTACAATCTTGCGCAGAAATTAAATCATGTTCTGTTTTTCAGAAGAGTAGGTCACTGTGTGCCGACGGGAACGGAGACAAAAATTAACAAAATAACATCACACGGAAACTAGATGCATAAAAATGCATTAGTGCTATTCCTTTATCCTCGAAATGAAAGAATAAAGAAAATATAAATAATTCAAAGGGATTTTTGCCCAAGGAGTTATTATTAGCCCCTGACTCACTTCCCAGAAAGTCCTTCAAATGAAACTATAAACCAGGTCCCGTGTGCGAACGCATGCAGAACATCTTGCCTACACGTTACAACCTGTTCTACCTTTCGAAGAGTAGCCCGTTGTCTTCAGCAGGAACGGTGAAAAATTTACAAAATGCATGCCACCGAGGTAATGTATAGACATTAAGATAGAATGGAGACCATAACGGTAGGATAAAAACGGTGGCATGTGCAAAAACCTGGGCCATTGGGAAACCTCGAACTGTGGCAGCTGTAGAAGGAAATACATCAGTTTGCTTTGTTTCTTTATTTCTGGCTTTGTTTTGTTTTTACTCCGAAGTCTGCGCAAGTCTTCGTTTATTGGGGATGATTGCCGGATGGAGAAGGTGGACAAGTCTTGAATTCAAAACTTGTTTGGAATAATTATGCGACTGACTGGTCCAGACTTTGGCTAGACAAGAGGTATACCCCTGTGGAAGTGCCAACAGTTCTGCTCTTTTAGTATAAATAGCATCCCCGAAGTCGGAATGCAGTTACCTTCATGATGGACAGAAAAAAAACAGTCGCAGAAGCAAAATCACGCCATTGGTAAACCTCGGAGCACTCATGAGGAAAGGAAAAAATAAGACTTCGAAAAGAAGAAAACTCGAGGAAATTCTGTGCTTGAAATCCCCCCCTTTTCTTTCTTTCGTTTTGTTTCTGTCTTGTTCGCCTTACATGTCTATCATCTCTCTGCCTTACTTTCTGCTTTTCCAGTTTCCATATTTATCACGGCCTCTTTTCAAGCAAATGTGGTATCTTTTCTGTGTTATACAGTTGTTGCACTTTGTCTATTGTTTTGTCGTGGTTTTTTGGTGACCAGGCAGTTATATTGTGAAAACTGGTATGGGCACAGGCTGTCCATTCTCCTGTGTTACTTGCCCACGTGGCAATTGGATACTTTGCATACTGGAATGTTTATTATATATTTTTCTCTTGTTTCGTAAACGAGGAAAGAGACCTTCAAAGAAATAGTGGGCGTTCCCAGCACAGCCTGTTTATAATAATGCCTTAAAGAGTTGAGGAGTAAAGATTCTTTGTCATTTTATCCTGTTTTGTCCCAAAACGAAGGTGTTAAATATTTACAGGCATTTGATGGTGCTGACTTTGAACTTAAAATAAATGCTATTAAAGTTGCTGAATGTACTATATGGTGACAGTTCTGATAGCTATGGCTTTTGTAGTCGGTGGGGCTATAAACATGAACTGAAAGATGAACTCGGGATGTTTAGGCCTGGCAGCGTGTGTTAACAGAGCCGTGGATGCGAGCTGGGGAGTTTTGGTGTGTGATATTGAGTTTACATGTCGCCGTTTAGACTCATAACATAGACGTTATTGTAAACAAAAAAAAGGTTTAATTTTAAACTACATGATCTTTTTTTTTCAGATATGTACCCTCTCGTAAATGTTGCTGTACTTAACTTCCATTTTATGTTTTATTTTTAAAGATGTATTTTGAAATACAGATATCTATTTATTTTATTTTACAGTTTTCTCAAATTTGAAAATAGTTAAACTGCCAGTGTTTCATGCTTAGGTATGTAATGTTAAAAAAATGCAAGTGTTCGACATTCACCAACGTTTCGCTGTCCTCCAAACATAATCTCATTTGCCCGCTTATTGCCGTTCTGCTTTCAATTACTGCTGTCAAATTCTCCAAGTTTGAGAATTGGTCCGATGGTGATGGTTTTTCTTCAAAGC
>CM060338.1:4368134-4377980 GCA_030674155.1 Stramonita haemastoma
TTTCTTTAAGTGCTGCAGAAAGCAGTTTCATCCCTGATGACAAAAATTCCCCCCAAACTGGCAAGCTTTTCTCCATGGTTCTGTGGTCGCTACATTAGATACTTAACGGAACATGAAATCAAGATACACCAAGACATTTTCCAATCCACCATCGGAAAACACGTATATAGACATATGCAGCATAGACTAGGATAGCCTAGTGGTCAAGACATTGGGCTCGCAATTTGACGACCTGGGTTCAATTCCAGTTTAGGGAATGGAGTTAGCATCAGTGCTGACACCACTCTCCCCAAAGGTCCTTCGGATGAGACTGTAAACCGAGGCCCTGTGTGCGAACGCAAAGCAGATCATCTTACGCACACGTTAAATCCTGTTCCGTTTTTCGTAAGAGTAGGCCATTGTGTGCCAGTGGGAACAGATGACAAGATTTACAAACTGCATACACACGGGACTGGATGTAGAAAAGCACGTGATTGCTTATTCCTTTATCCTCAAAATAAAAGAATAAATCAATAGTTAATAAAATAGACTGCAGACTATTACTGATATTATTGGCTGGGGGGAAATTGACGGTTGTGAAACAGAGATTTCCACAACTGTTAGAAGCAAAGACAGTTTCCAAAAATAAGCTATGGACACGTTTTGGTCAGGAAGAAAATAGATATGTCTGATGGGAAAATTGCAGTAATAAAGACATATCTAGACAACTGTTACGAGAACAGACGTGCCAAAGATAGATATCGGGGTTAGTTGATATAAAAGGGGGCAGAAAGGACTGGATGTAACCATAGACTTGAACAAACAAACCTATACTCCTACAAAGCGGTCATCAGAGACTGCTGAAGAGTTGTGGAGAAGGGGAACTTTGGGGAGAAATTGAAAAAAAGGAAATACAAACTGGGTTGAAAAGAAACAACAAAGTGTGGGCAAAGATTGTTAAAAAATTAAAAAGTAATAAATAAATAAATAAACCATAAAAATAGATCACGAGAACTTTTAGAAAAGAGAACCTTAATAATGATAGAGCAAATCTTGTCACATACACAAACACCTCACCATTGATGAACCTTAGAGTTTTAAGCGAGGAACAAAAAAAAGAAACAAAGAAATTAGAAATACTATCTATCTATCTACCTATCTATCTATCTATCTATCTATCTATCTATCTATCTTATCTATCTATCTATCTACCTATCTACACTATCTATCTATCTATCTATCTATCTATCTATCTATCTATCTATCTATCTCTCCATATATCCTTTAATCTGGCGACCGTGGGAGCACCCCCGAAGACTTAACAACCAGTTCCCTCCTTTCCTCTCTCTGTTCTGCCTTCTCAGGTTTTGTTGAGTTCTAGGCCTGTCCATTCGCTGAATGTTGTCCTCCCATCTCTTCCTTGGTCAGCCTCTTTTTCTTCCTCCTTGGACAGTGCCATTGCGCTATGAACTAGAAATACATTGGTCAGAAAGTATATGGATTGGGTATAGATTGTAAGAAACCTTTCAATGGACGCAACGGCATGCAATTGTGTTTTCTTTTTTTTTTGGCAGTAAGTTTACTGAAATGGGAAAAGACGCTTTCAATAGGCGGTAAGGGGGTGGGAGGGAAGTTAGATCTGTTTAAATCAACCAGAAAAAAGAGTAACCAGTAACTGCATCATTTCATTGTAATAATGTTGAGAATATAGGAGAGGCAAATACACACACACACACACACACACACACACACACACACACAGCGCACGCGCGCATGCACACACACACACACACACACACACACACACACACACACACACACACGCCTACACGCACGACACCCCCCCCCGCTCACCACAGAGAGAGCGAGAAGAGAGAGAGAGAGAGAGAGAGAGAGAGAGACAGACAGACAGAGACAGACAGACAGACAGAAGACAGACGACAGACAGACAGACAGAAGACAGACAGAAGAAGACAGACAGACAGAGGAGTGTATGAAGTAAAGGGCCATTACTTTCAGACAGCCTCTGCAGACTGTGATGCAGAGTTTGAAAGCCAAAGGGAGGGATGAGAAGGGAGGGTGGAGCACCTGACCTTATCCTTCCTGCTGTAAAACTGCAAGTCTGCCGAAAAACTACAACCCCCCCCCCCAAAAAAAAAAAAAAAAACAACTACAAGTCTGCCGGAAAACTAAAAAAAAAAAAGAATTAAAAAATCTACAAGTCTGTCTACCGAAGAACTCCCAAAAAAAAAAAATCAACAACTCACAAGTCTACCGAAAAACTACAAAAAAACTAAAAGTCTGTCTACTGAAAAAACACAAAAAACAACAAATCTGTCTACCGAAAACTACAAAAAATCCGACAAGTCTTGTCTGCAGGTAAACTACAAAAAAAACACAAAAAAACTACAAGACTGTCTACCGAAAAAACTACAATAAACCCTACAAAACCAAACTACAAGTCTGTCTGCCGGAAAACTAAAAAAAAAAAACCCAACCTCAGGTCTCTCTGCCCAGCTTACTAGCATTACAAAGTCCAGTACAAAAACGGAACATTAACCAGAAGATAAGCCGATGAACATGTTCAAACTGCCAACTTGAAGCAGCTTAGACACATGTTTAGTTTGGGCGTTACGGTAGTCCTAATATTCGGAAAAAAAGTCAAATACAGGTTGAAGAAACAGGTTTTGGAATAGTTGGACAAAAGACAGTTCCTTAGACTTCTGGGAAATCGTATTTTTAGATAGAAGGTGTGTGTGTGTGTGTGTGTGTGTGTGTGTGTGTGTGTGTGTGTGTGTGTGTGTGTGTGTGTGTGTGTGTGGGCGCGCGCGCGTGTGTATGTACATTGATTCTGTTAAAACTATCAATTGTTATCGGTTGCATGTTTGAGAATATGTTGAATGCAAGCGCTTTGATTTGTTTGTTTGCTTTTTGTTTTTTGCAACACATAGTGCTATATACATTCCTTTTATTAAAATATTATTATTATTATTTTTATTTTTTTTTATTATTATTATTATTATTATTGTTGTTGTTGTTGTTGTTGTTATTATTATTATTAACTATATTTATCATCATCATCAACATCAACATCATCATCATCATATCATCATTATATTAATATTATTATTATTATTATTATTATTATTATTATTTATTATTATTATTATTATTATTATTATTATTATTATAATTATAACTATGAGTATACGTTCTTCTTCTTCTTCTTCTTCTTCTTCTTCTTCTAGATGGGATGTTTACAAAGCTCACAAGTGGAAAAATAATTTTACGTTTGTACAAACGATCAATCCTGGTCATACTGTAAGAAAAGAAAAGCAGAGATTTTTCCAACGACTGGGCAAGACAAAAATGGCTGTAAAAAAGAGATGTTGACAAAAAGATCGAGAGGCTGAGATTTGGATTGAAGGAAGCCGTGAAACGATGTTTGATATCATAATATAAATTTCATACACAAAAATACACAAAAATCCAATGTGTGTGTGTGTGTGTCTGTGTTTGTGTGTGTGTGTGTGTGCGTGTTGTTGGTGTGTGGTGCGTGTGTGTGTGTGTGTGTGTGTGTGTGTGTGTGTGGTGTGTGTGTGTGTTGTGTGTGTAAGAGAGAGAGAGAGAGAGAGAGAGAGAGAGAGAGAGAGAGAGAGAGAGAGAGAGAGAGAGAGAGAGCAGCTCTAATATTCAACTTGTTGGTCAATATGTCATATGGCTGGTTAATTGTGTGTTGAAAACATCATGCTTCCTGATTTGATTTCAAAATTAGAAAGACAACATTCCGTTGTTAATATTGATGTTGTTGTTTGTTGCTGTTTAGGCGCTCTTAATTTGCTTTGATATTAAGAGAGTTGTTATGGTTAATTACTCTCTTCTCTGGCTATTATTTCAAACAATATTCTGGAATTGTCCCTTTCAAACCCCATGCCTCGCTTGCCTGCATGCTCAAGAGGCGAGGAGTGCCCGCACAAGTGTGTGTTGGCTGCCTTCAAGTGTGTTTGTGCCTGGAAACGTGAAGTGATTGTTAAAAATGTGGTGTTTACTTAAAATAGGCCCAATCTTCGTTTCTGCAATCTGCGTGATTAATCATCCCATATCTGATTTCCTAATTCCACGCGATTTCTTAGGACTCGGCCACACTGATTTCAGAGGCTCCATGATTTCAGAGGTTCCATGATTTCAGAGGTTCCATGATTTCAGAGGTTCCTTGATTTCAGAGGTTCCATGATGTAAATTGACAGGCAAGAAGGTTATCAGATTGGAAATCAGACATGAATATGCATTTTTTACAATTGGATATGAATATGCATGTTACTCCCTTAACTTACGGCCAATCAGCTTCAGGAACATAAACACATGTTGACAGCTGTTTCTGGTTCAGTCAAACAGCTCTCTCTCTTTTTTATATGTATATCTTTGATCTTACAGATCTTGTTCAAGGTCCACCAGAGATTGTTGTTGCTGATGAAATGTATCCGTGTATTATTATTTTTGTTTTGTTTTTCAAAGACTTCTTGTATGGTCTGAGTTTTTGTTGTTCTGGTTGCTGCTTGTTTGCTTGGTTGTTGTTGTTGGGTTTTGTTTTGGGTTCTTGTTTTTTTATAATCTTTTCTAGTCTAGTGCCCTTGATTTTGCCAATGGTGAGATTGTTTTTTGTTTGTTTGTTTTTTTGTCATTGCGACTGTTGTTATTTTTCCTCACCAGTAAGGTAGCCGCATTCCGACTTCCTGGATGACTAGGGAAGTAAATGAACGCAGCAGTAAAAGAAGAGGGCTTCGTGACTTAATTCCTTTTCAAAGCTAAATTCTTATTTCTTCTTCCCCTTGCCCATTCTCTGTGATGCAGGTGATAGTCCTTTTGGGACAAAAAGCTGAACAGAGGTCCTGTTTGAAGCGTTTCCAGCATGTAAAGGATTCTTCGGCAGCAAGGCTAAGATTGGCAAATTTTGTTATGCGGAAACAATAGCACAGAAGTTTGCAAATCTCAGTCTTGTGTGTGTGTGTGTGTGTGTGTGTGTGTGTGTGTGTGTGTGTGTGTGTGTGTGTGTGTGTGTGTGTGTGTGTGTGTGTGTGTGTAAATGAATCACATTCTTTTTGCTCTACGCCTTATTCTTTAAATCGAACTTCTGGTAAAATAAATCGAGTCAATAATCTGATTCCGCTTGAAAAGGACAACAGTGCGATATTGCATTTTCTAGATACACAATGTTTGGGTTTCATGTTTAGACAGCTATCGTTTTTCATTAGCTTTGAATTTGAACTCTTAATTAACTACCTTGCCCGCTGCATCGCAGGGGTGGGTGTGTAAGCGTAAGCTTATATATCTTCATACATGCTTCAATTGCAATGTTGCTCGGGATTTTTCAAGATTAACTATCGAATTAACACACGCTTCACATACACACACTCTTACGGGCGCGCGCGCGCATGCGCTCGCACACACACACACATAACACACACACACACACACTCACACACATACACACACACACACACAAACTCACAATTACACGGACACACACACGCACATACACGCACGCACGCACACGCACACACACACACACACACACACACACACACACACACACACACACACACACACACACATGCACCGGTGTAGGCCGATAGGAGCGGTTGACAACATTTTTTTTTTTTTAAACCCAGCTTACACACAGGTGCCGTGTTTAACTTATGAAATTAATCTTATTTATTCATTTATTTCGAGGATAATGGAATAAGTACTGATGTGGTTTTTTTCATCCGGTCCACGGCCACGTGAGTATGCAGTTTTGTAAATCTTATCATCCGTTCCCTTTTAGACACCATCCCTGAGGATTAAATCGGGAGGTTGGAGTCCCCAGGGCGATTCGGGGCTGTATATGGCAACGTTGTGGCGGCTCCTGCGACGGTACTGGAACCATTCGTATCGGCAATTACTTTTCCAATGGACCATTCCAGCGACATGGAGAGAGAGAGAGAGAGAGGGAGAGAGAGAGAGAGAGAGAGAGAGAGAGAGAGAGAGGAGAGAGAGAGAGAGAGGGGGGAGAGAGGAGGGAGGAGGGGGGGGGGGGGGGGGGGGGGATCTGCTACATAGGTAACAGCTTTTCCTCGACTCCGTATTGACTTACTCAGGGTTTGCATTCTAGAGCCTAGGGTGCAACTCCATAGTCTTTCGAGACTGACGGATGTCTACTGACTGCTTGTTTTACTTTGCCTCTGTGTGCATGCAATTTTGTAAAATTTTGTCATCTGTTCCCACCGGCACACTAGGGCCTAACTTTTCCAAGAAGCCACACGTTTTAACGTAAGCGCAAGATGTTTCCGCGTGCGTTCAAACGCAGGACTTTGATTTATAGTCTCATGTATCCAAAGTACTTATGGGGAAAGGAGAGTCGGCACTGATGTCAATTCCAGGGGGGGGGGGGGGGGGAAATCCCCTTGAACTGGATTCGAACCCGGGTTTGCAGATGACGAACGCAGTGCACACTGCCTTAACCAGCCAGGCTATCCTGTCCCTTTGTGTGTCTGCCTGCTGTCCTGTCTGTTCTCTGTCTGTCTCAGTGTCTGTCTCTGTCTGTCTGTCCGTCTGTCTGTGTCTCGTCTGTCTGTCTGTCTGTCTGTCTGTCTGTCTGTCTGTCCTGTCTTCTGTCTGTCTGTCCCGTCCTGTCTTTTCTGTCTGTCTGCTCTGTCTCTCTCTCTCTCTCATCTCTCTCTCTCTCCTCTCCTCTCCTTCTCTCTCTCTCTCCTCTCTCTCTCTCTCTCTCTCTCTCCTCCTCCCTCTCTCTCTCTCCTCTCTCCTCTCCCCTCCCCTTTCCTGTGTGTGTGTGTGTGTGTGTGTGTGTGTTGTGTGTGTGTGTGGTGTGTGTGTGTGTGTGTGCGCGCACGCGCGTGCGCGTGCGCGTGCGCGTGTGCGCGAGTATGTGTGTTTGCGTGTTGCTGTCGTAATTCGCATAATTAATGACCTCTTATCAACGCTAGCCAGTGCAGACGATTAATGATGAAATCAGCCGTGATGCCGATAACTTGCAGACCCACAAATCCTCACACTCCATAAATAACACACACCCCCTCCCCTCCCCTTCAAGAAAAAACAACAACATAAAACCCGGCTTTTTCCACAATTAAAACTCTTGCCATGAATATTCATGACTTTTGATTCTGTTCAGCGTCTAGAAAGTGTTTCCTTCAATCAAAAATTGTCCACAGGGACAGAGATAAGTATAATCTTAACAGCAACAGTGTTAGAATGTAACAACCATGGGCATTCTGTAAATAACAAAAGCAGAAGGTTTCTTTTCCTTATTTTCTTTTTTTTTTTCCTTCCTCGGTTAGAGCTCCAAGGTTCACCAGTGGCGAAATTTTGTTTTGGTTTTCTTTTTATTTGCTATGAAGGTAGCAGCATTCCGTCTGAGGGGATAAAAGCTGGATAATAATGTTCGTGTTTCTGTGACTCACCGAACTCTGATATGATTAAGGAGATCTTAAACGTGTATATGTGACCTTCTGCATGATTATGTATATACACAAAAGGAGTTAAGTTAGTGATTGATTGACTAAAGTGAGTTTAGGGGAAAGTATTATTTCTTTTATTAATCTTTATTCTTTTATATCGAGGACAATGAAATAAGCACTTGTGTGCTTTTTTTTGTACATCCAGTTCCTGTGCGTATGCAGTTTGTAAGTTATGTCGTCCGTTCCAACCGGTACACAAATACCTACTCTTCCAAAAGGCGGAACGGGTTTCATTCATTTATTTATTATCTATTTATTTATCATTACTTTATGTCACTGCAGATTTTTCTGCGTGAAATTTGGCGTGCGTTTATATGTATGTATATATATATATATATATATATATATATATAATATATATATATATATATATATATATATTATATATATATATATACATATAATAATATATATATACATATACATACATACATACATACATACATACATACATACATACATACATACATACATACATACATACATAATATATGTGTGTGCGTGTACGTGTGTCTGTCTCGCCTTTCTGTCTGTCTGTCTGTCTGTATGTATGTCTGTCTGCCTGCCTGCCTTCCTGTCAGCCTGTCTGTGTCTATGTCTGTGTATGTGTGTGTGTACATGTGGTGGCTAAGTAGTGTCCCCATGTTTCGGATCTCCTCCTATCGACATTATTGACCTGACAGGGGGCTGTCCCTGCAGTTTCTAATCACACACCATTGTTTTCCCCTCCCCTGCCCTCCCCTGCCCTTCCCTGCCCTGCTCTATTCTGCCGTGCCCTGCCTACCTGGCGCACAGGTCATTCTAGGACTTGTCTAGTGTTAACAGAGCTCTCTTGTGTTGTGTGTGTGTGTGTGTGTGTGTGTGTGTGTGTGTGTGTGTGTGTGTGTGTGTGTGTGTGTGTGTGTGTGTGTAAGGGGGGGGTAGGGAAGGAGTAGGGTGTGTGTGTGTGTGAGTGTGTGTGTGTGTGTGTGTGTGTGTGTGTGTGTGTGTGTGTGTGTGTGTGTGTGTGTGTGTGTGTGTGTGTGTGTGTGTGTGTGTGTGTGTGGCGGGATGGTGTGGTGAGGTGAAGTGAGGTGAGGTGAGGTGAGGTGAGGTGTGGTGTGGTGTGGTGTGTTGTGGTTGCTGTGTTGTGTTGTGTTGTGTGGTGTTGTGTTGTGTGTGTGTGGTGTTGTGTGTGTGGTGTGGTGAGGTGTGGTATGCTAATTTTCATTGTTTAATTGAGTACCCTATAAGCTACAAGCTTGTTATTGCTATGTTTGCTAAATGCGGTTGGTTTTCAATGTCTGTTCTCATTTTGAATAAACCTAATCAAACTAAGAATAACACACACACACACAAAACACACACACACATACACACACACGCACACACACACACACACACACACACCACACACACACACACACACACACACACACACACACACACACACACACACACACAAATAACCCAGGGCCACGTGGATGGCGTGAACAAAATTAATCAAAGACCAATATTTGGTTATGGCTTCATCATATGAATGGAAATAGAAAAATTAGATATCCCCTTTTTTGACATACAACTAAAATATTGTGTACAAGAAAGGAAAGAAAGCTTGAAAACAGTATAATAAAATGGCTCTGGGGAGATTGGCATTTTATTTAACACATCATTTCTTTCAGTGAGGGAATCTTCTCCGTTGAAAAGAGGTGTTTTTTTTATTGTCCACATTATTGATTTGTGATGTTTATTTGATGATGTTTTGTCTGTTTCTGTATGTCTCTGTCTTGATATCTGCCTCATTGTCTCCCCCTCTCTGCCCCGCTCCCTCCCTCCCTCTCTCTCTATGTCTCTGTCTCTGCCTCTCCCCCCTTCTTTTCTCGCTCTCCTCTCTCTCTCTCTCTCTCTCTCTCTCTCTCTCTCTCTCTCTCCTCTCTCTCTCTCTCTCTCTCTCTCTCTCTCTCTCTCCTCTCTCTTCTCTCTCTCTCTCTCTCTCTCTCTCTCCTCTGCCTCCCCCCTTCTCTCTTTATATATATTATATATTATATATTATTATATATTATATATTATATATCCCCCCCTCTCTCTCTGTCTCTGTCTCTCTGTCTGTCTGTCTCTCTGTCTCTGTCTCTCTCTCATTTTTTTCCCCAATCCAGTTAGATACATCTAATGTATATCGCTGATACAATTTTCCCTATCATGCAATAATCAATTGATTTAAACATATGCGAGATGTGCTTTTAGATACAGCTGCTTATTTTTTTCATGTATGTATGGTTTCAATACCTTTGTTTAAGGGGTGGGCAAAAAGAAATTCAGATAGACTCGATTACTTTTATTTATTTTATTCTTTTATGTAGAGGATAATGGG
>CM060338.1:4378080-4380580 GCA_030674155.1 Stramonita haemastoma
CTGTAAAAAAGAGATTTGACAAAAGACCAGGGGGCTGAGTTTTGGGTTTTTTAAGGGCCGTTTTCTGGGGAAACATGTTTGATATCATAAATAAATCTCATACACTAAAATAAAAAAAACCCAATGTGTGGTGTTTGTGTGGTGGGTGGTGTATGTGTGTGTGTGTGTGTGTGTGTTTTGGTGTGGTGGGTTTGGTGTGTGTGTGTAAGAGAGAGAGAGAGAGAGAGAGAGAGAGGAGAGAGGAGAGGAGAGAGGAGAGAGAGAGAGAGAGAGAGAGCAGCTCAATATTCAACTTTTGTCAATATGTCATGGGGTGGTTAATTGTGTGTTAAAACTCATGCTTCCTGATTTGATTAAAATTAAAAACAACATTCCGTTGTTAAATTGATTTTGTTGTTTTTTTGCTGTTTAGGCCTTCTTAATTTCTTTTATTTAAAGGGTTGTTAGGTTTTAATTATCTTTTCCCCGGGCTATTTTTTTCAAAAAATATTCTGGAATTGCCCTTTCAAACCCCATGCCTCGCTTGCCTGCATGCTCAAGAGGCAGGATGCCCGCAAAGTGGTTTTGGCTCCTTCAAGTGTTTTTTGTGCCTGGAAACGTGAAGTGATTTTAAAAAAAGGGGGGGTTTACTAAAAGGGGCCAACTTCGTTTCTGCAATGCGTGTTTAAAAACCCCCCATATCTGATTTCCTAATTCCACCGTTTCTTGGACTCGGCCCACTGATTTCAGAGGCTCCATTTTTTCGGGTTCCAATTTCAAGGTTCCTTGATTGGGGGTTCCCCATGTGTAAATTGACAGGCAAGAAGGTTACATTTTGGAAATCAGACATGAAATGCATTTTTACAATCGGATATGAATATGCATTTACCCCCTAACTTACGGCCAATCAGTTCAGGAACATAAACACTTTTTGACAGTTTTTCGGTTCAGTCAAACAGCTCTCTCTTTTTTATAGTTATCTTTATTTTACAGATCTTGTTAAAGGGGCCCCCAAGATTTTTGTTCTGATGAAATGTACCGTTATTTTTATTTTTGTTTTTTTTTTCAAAGACTTCTGTATGGTCTGAGTTTTGTTGTTTGGTTTCTGCTTTTGTTTTGGTTTTTTTTTGTTGTTGAGTTTTTTTTTTTGGGTTTTTTTTTTTTTTTTAAAACTGTTTTAGTCTACCCCCCTGATTTTGAAAAGGGAGATGTTTTTTTTTTTGTTGTTTTTTTTGTCATTGCACGTTGTTTTTTTCCTCCCTTAAGGGGCAGCCCTTCCCCCCCTTCCGGGATACGGGGAAAGTAAATAAACGCGCAGTAAAAAAGGGGTTCGTGACTTTATTCCTTTTAAAAAAGCAAAACCCCTTTATTTCCTTCCCCTTCCCCCATGCCGTATGCAGGGTTAGTCCCCTTTGGACAAAAGCGAACAGAGGTCCAAGGGGAAACAGCGGGCAAAAAATTCTTCAGCAGCAATTTGAGATTGGAACTGTCGCTATAGAAAAACGTTACTCGTATTTTGCAAACTCAGTTTCCGTTTTTTGGGGTTGTGTGTGTGTTGTGTGTTGTGTTTGTGTGTGTGTGTGTGTGTGTTGGGGGGTGTGTGTGTGTGTTTTTTGTGTGTAAAGAATCACATTCTTTTTTGCTCTACGCCTTATTCTTTAAATCGAACTTCTGGTAAAATAAATCGAGTAAATAATCTGATTCCGCATAAAAGGGGACAACAGTGCGAAAGCATTTTTAGATACCAATTTTTGGGTTTCACGTTTAGACGCTATCGTTTTTTCTTTTAGCTTTGAATTTGAACCTTAATTAACTAACTTGCTCGCTGCATCGCAGGGGTGGGTGTGTAAGCGTAAGCTTATTTCTCATACATGCTTCAATTGCAATGTTGCTCGGGATTTTTCAAGATTTTTAAAAATCGAATTAACACAGCTTCACACACACAAACAAATTACGGGGGCGCGCGCGCATGCGCTCGCACACACACACACAACACACACACACTCAAACACACACCACACACACACAAAAACCCCAATTACACGGACACACACACGCAAATACACGCACACACGCACCACCCACACACACCACACAAAACGACCAGAACAGCACACACACACACACACACAAAACACACACACAACAACACACACACACACACACCACATGCACCGGGTGTAGGCCGATAGGACGGTTGAAAAAATTTTTTTTTTTTCCCAGCCTACCACAGGTGCCTGTTTAACTTATGAAATTAATTTTATTTATTCATTTATTTCGAGGATAATGGAATAAGTACCATGTGCTTTTTTTTTCATCCGGTCCACGGCCCCGGATATGGGAGTTTTGTAAATCTTTCATCCGTTCCCCTTTAGACACCACCCTAAGGGTTAAATCGGGGGGTTGGAGTCCCCCGGGCGGTTGGGGCTGTTATGGCAACGTTGTAGCAGCTCCTGCGACGGTACTGAACCTTCGTATCGGCAATTGCTTTTCCAATGGACCATTCCAGCGACATGGAGAG
>CM060338.1:4385580-4393080 GCA_030674155.1 Stramonita haemastoma
CTCTCTCTCTCTCTCTCTCTCTCTCTCTCTCTCTCTCTCTCTCTCTCTCTCTCTCTTCTTTCCCTCTCTCTCTTTCTCTCTCTATGTCTCTCTCTCACTCTCTCTCGGTGTCTCTGTCTCTGTCTCTGTCCCTCTCTCCCTCTCTCTCTCTGTCTGTGTCTGTGTCTGTGTCTCTCCCCCCCCCCCCCCCCTCTCTCTCTCTCTCTCTCTCTCTCTCTCTCTCCCTCCCTCCCTCTCTCTCTCTCTCTTTCTCTCTTTCGCTCTCTCTCTTTCTCTCTCTCTTTCTCTCTCTCTCTTTCTCTCTCTCTCTCTCTCTCTCTCTCTCTCTCTCTCTCTCTCTCTCTCTCTCTCTCTCTCTCTCTCTCTCTCTCTCTCCTCTCTTCTCTCTCTCTCTCTCTTTCTCTTCCTCTCTCTCTCTCTCTATGTCACACTGGACAGTGGCTCTTCGATCCTGTTGCTCATTAGCTAGATGTCTGCTTTGTCTGTCTATCTATATGCATGTATGTGTTTGTTTTAATGGATTGGATCTGTGTGTGTGTGTGTGTGTGTGTGTGTGTGTGTGTGTGTGTGTGTGTGTGTGTGTGTGTGTGTGTGTGTGTGCACGTGTGTGCGTATGGTGTCGTGTGGTGTCGTGTGGTGTCGTGTGGTATCGTGTGATGTCGTGTGTGTGTGTGTGGTGTGTGTGTGTGTGTGTGTGTGTGTGTGTGTGTGTGTGTGTGTATGTGTGTGTGTTTGTTTGTGTGTGTGTGTGTGTTTGTGTGTGTGTGTGTGAGAGAGAGAGAGATAGAGAGAGAGAGTGTGTGTTTGAGTGTGTGTGTGTGTGTGTGTGTGTGTTGTGTGTGTGTGTGTGTGTGTGTGTGTGTGTGTGTGTGTGTGTGAACGCACGCACGCCGGCAAATGTGTACATGTGCATAGCCTGTTGGTCTGTATGTCTCTGTATCTGCCTGTCAGTCTATGTATGTGAATGTTCATTTCAATCTCTATACGTGTGTATTGATGTTCCTCTACCATGTCCAGGTAACTGTGGGCAATTGCATCCATTTGTGCATAATTATTTTCATCATATTTGTCTGCAAGTTTCTGTGCATTTGCTTCAATAAGTGCGCCCAAACCCTGTTTTTGCATACATATACTTTTGTAATGATAGAATTGATATACATATGTTTGGGTTATTGCATTTTGCGCGCTCGTGCTCGAGCAAGTACACAAGCAAGTGAAGGAGCGAGCGATAGAGACAGAGAGAGACAGAGAGATTCGGATTTGGATTCGGATTCGGAAATTTTATTCGTAAAGGCCATGGCCCCTTAGAAGGGGTTAACATACAAAATATAAACACACACACTTTGTAGGTTTTCAGAGATTGACATACCATGTTTACAACATACTACGTACTTTAAACGCTTTGTACAAATAAACAACAAGGTTTTTTGCAATTGTTTCGTTTGGGGTAGTCATCAACATGATTAATTTGAATGAAACTGGTTGTCGAAAATACTTTTAACGGAATCAGTTGCTCTCGCAGCTCCTTTAGCTCCGGACAAGACAAAACAAAGTGTAGTTCATTTTCAAGTGCATCATGACATAAAGGACACATCAAATAATGATCATTAACAGATTTATAGCGATAAGAATGTAAATATATATCAGAAATACCAAATCTGAATTTAGTCATGATGCGTTTCAGATGCCTATCTAAGTGCATTGACAAATATACTGGAACACAATGCAAAGGGTTCAACATTCTGTACATATCAAATCGATCACTCTCCTGAACATGTGAAGACCAATTCTGCCATCTGCAATCTACCAGTCTTTGGCGAAACATATGAATGAACCCAGTTACGTCCCCTACACCTTGATTTTCCCATACAAAACCAAAACCGCATTCATATAACTTTAATCTTATTCTCGTGGCCCAGTTTTTCTTACCTCTTGCATCTAAACTCATCAACATTTTGTAAGCTTTGTGGGGCAGTCTATGTGATTCCATTTGTATTATTTTTAGCCAGTAACGAATACACTTAACTATAGAAATTAAACTAATTGGATACCTGTTAGTTTCCCCATACACTAAGTCATTAGGAGTTTGGATTGAAACGCCCAGAAATTTCTTCAATGCATACAAATGTATTTTCTCAATTTCAGCCACACCTGCATCCAAGCCCCATAATTCAGCACCATATTGTACCATGGGTTGAATTTGTGCATCAAATAGTTTCAAAAATAACGTAAGAGATTCATTATTTAATTGCATTAATTTTCTCAGAATACACAATAAAGGAAATTTTGCTCTACTTCCCAGATCTCGACATGCAAAAGAAAAACTTAATCGTGTTGAAAAATATATTCCTAAATACTTGTAGACGTTGACAACTGGCATAACGCCTCCATTATATGTCCATCTTTCCCGCTCTGCAAGATACCCTCCTTTTCTGAATACTATAATATTACTTTTTGACATATTTACCTTTAAGTGGAGTGAAACTGATGCTTTTTCTAAACTATTTAATTGTCTTTGTAACCCCACTATTGTCTCTGAAACTAACACTACATCATCAGCCAGAAGGAGTAAAAATATTTCTAAACTGTCATCAATGAATTGTGCACCATGTCTTCCATTACGTATAACTTCTAATGTTAACTCATTAATAAATAAGGAAAACAAAATAGGACTGCACACATCTCCTTGTTTAACACCAGCTGTACAGTTTATATAATCTGTCAATAAAGCACCACATCTAACTCTTGCATTTACAAATTCATACATACTCATAATGCATTTAAACAGTTTTCCCCGAATTCCATTCTTAAACAAAATAGGCCACAATATACTTCTATTAACAGAATCAAAGGCTTTCTCAAAATCGATGAAAGCCACATATAACTTACGATTCAAACAAAACTGCTTCTGAACAAAAGCCATTAAAGTAAACATGTGATCTATAGTGGAGTAATTTCGTTTAAACCCAGCCTAAAATTCACCAGTTATGTTGTTCTCCTCTACCCACTCCTGGAGTCTTCTATTTATAACTGCACTATATAATTTACTACTAATATTACACAAAGAAATTCCTCTGTAGTTATTTGGATTATTAAAATTACCCTTTTTGTACAAAGGGAGAACAATTGACTCCGTCCAACTATCAGGATACATGCCCTTATCAAATAAAGCATTAAAAAATTGTACAAGAAATTTTATTACCAACTCTGATTTACAAGCAGTTTTTATCATCTCTCCAATAATACCATCAGGTCCAGCAGCCTTTTGGTTTTTTAATTTCCTTAAGGCTAATATTACTTCTTCTTTCGAAATTGGACGATTAAAATAATCATCACCATAATCACTATCATCAGTCACTTGTTCCCTGTCTGTAACATTATGAATATCATCATTTTTTTCTAACAATTTCTGGAAATGTTGAAACCAATCGTCTAGACTAACATTATAGAGAGACATATATATATATATATATATATATATATATATATATATATATATACAGAGAGAGACAGAGACAGAGACAGACAGACAGACAGACAGACAGACAGACACAGACAGACAGACAGACAGACAGACAGACAGAGACAGAGAACCAAACCAACTACAAGAGCAGCAAGAATAGACATCGCCATCACTGCCACTCTCATCGCCACAAAAAATCACAACATCACTAACAAGAACAACAACAAAAAGCGAACTAAACCGTGACACAGGGACAACACTTGCACTTGACTCCAAGATGTCAATAAAACGGAGGAGTTCTCTTTGAGACGGTCTGTACTGTACTGTATTGTACACTACTTGAAGTCACAGCAGATTTCTCTGCGTGAAATTCGGGCTGCTCTCCCCAGGAAGAGCGTGTCACCACAAGAGAAGCGTCCTTCATTTTTTTCTCTTTTCCTATCTGCAACTGTACTTGTCTCTGTATCAGAGTGACTTTTTTCTACAGAATTTTCGCAGGGTCAGCACTTTTGTTGCCGTGGATTCTTTTACCTGCGCTAACTGTGTGTAGTAACACACCCGGCCCTTGATTTATCGTCTCATCCAAAAGACTAGCACCCAGACCACCACTTATAATTCATAGTTGGGGGAAATGTTTCGGGCCCAAACGGGGATCAAACCACCACACATTTCGAACCCAGACTTTCGCTTTCTAGGCAGGTGCGTTACCTCTAGACCACTGATCCACGGAGACTAGGAAATATACGGTAAACATCATCGCTGTGTGATACCAGAAGCTGCCCATCCCTCTGAGAGCTACCTGCAGAAGTGAGGACTTGCAGCAGCAACAGCAGATCAATCTTTGCCAGCACTGTGGGCCCATTAAGGGTCTGCCTGCAATCAATGCTGACCTCAGAGTCACTGATGACTTGATGGGCTGCCATTGAGGTTTTAACTCACTTGGAACCAGGATTTTTCCCCACTAGCAACTTTCCAGCAGGGAGCTCCCTAATTGGGTCTGTCTTTCTCCTTCAAACAAAATAACCAATAATTAAGGAAGAAGCAATGTTGGTTGTTTAAGCCATCAGCTGTCTTGTCTGTTTGGTCTGGTCTGGGTTTTCTTTTATTTTATTTTAGTGGTCTATTCCTGGTTATCTGTCATCAGATCTGGGTGTGTTGTTTGGAGAAAAACAGTAGTGATTTGGGTCGACTGTCAAAGACTCTGTAACGATATTGCCAAAGACTAACTATACAGAAACAGTGGACAGATTGATGGTAATGTTATTCCATAATTGCAACAAACAATTTGACATGAATGACAAACTGTCCTGTGTTTTTAGGCCAGTCACTCAACAAGAAATGATTTTTGTCCCCCATCCCCCCCAAAAAAAGAAGAAATAAACCCCAGAATTTACATTCACAGATGGGGAAACGGTTAGGGGCCCCAACAGGATTCAACCCCCCACACACTCTGACCCAGACTTTTTGGTTTCTAGGCAGGTGCGTTACCTCTAGACCACCGATCCACATGCTTTTTATGCGGCTGTTGTGCAATTGCTGCTGCTCTTACGGTACAGCTACATGTAATAATCATACAACAACACACATTTGATTTTGATAACTATAACCTGTCTCTGTCTCTCTGTCTGTCTGCCTGTCTCTCTCTCTGCATGTATGCCATTGATTTTCTTTTCAAATGAGAAAGATAATAAAACACACATAAAAGAGCTATGTAAAATCAGGTCTATCTCTCTTGTTGCTTTGTCAACATGATTTTCTTATTCATCTTTAGTCATCCTCTTTAAAAGAAGAAAAGATTTTTACGTTGAAGTGTCCCACAACACGAAAGGAGAGACTAAAAGAACCAAATAGCAATAAAGAGTTAAGTGGATTGATGGTCTGCCGGTAAGCATTCAGTGCACGTAAAAGAACCTAGGGCAACAAGAGAAGTTTCTGAACATTTTGTCGAAAAAATAAACCACTCAGCTGGGAAAACAAATATCTGTGAAGACGGGAAAACTTTTTAAAAAACAATCAAATAATTTATGTGGCGCTGCTCTGCAGCGATGCTGTCTTACAGGAGAGCAGCCAGATTTCAGGCAGAGAAATCTGCTGCGACTTAAAGTGGTATTCAAATTCAAATTCAAAAGCAAGTCGTATGTCAAAGTAATCTTGTTCACTCTGTCAGTGCCAGATTGGTGTCTGTCGGTGATTACATTACAAAGTCAGATCGCAATATCCTTCTCTTGTTCTTGAGATTATTCAAAATGTCTGCGGCCTAAAGAATTGTGAATCCAGACACTAAATCCACACTAATCTACTTTTTTTCTCAAATATTGACATTTGGAAAATAGAAAAGAAACTCCTAAATCGTTCGCTTAATGATGCTTGGTCTTCACTTTCACCTTTCACCTGTCCCGTAGTCCCGCCGACCGTGGAGGCACCACTGAAGATTTTGCAACCAGCTTCCTCCACTCCCCACGGTCCTCGGGCCTCCGTACTGGATCGCTCCACCCAAGCTTAGTAAACACAGGCAAAACAGACTTGGACTTGTTTTACATAGTCTTCAAATCCTAACAGCTCGTGAAATATATTACCAAAGTGCGCAGGACCGGAATGTACAATGTACGTCACCTCTGGGGAGTGTGTGAAATTCTCTTCAGTGGATAAACAATTCAATCTGTGGCGTCTTAGAACTGAAATCTTGTGGTGTCTTCGTACCGAAATCTGTAGCTTATTGTTAAATCTTTTTACTGTTAATGTTGGTGGGAAAAGAGATTTTCCGCTAAAGTAGCTGTGCGTGCCTGTTATTGTTTAGTTTCAAATTTGGTTTGTGGGATCTTTGATACTAGCTGTGTCTAGCTGTGGCCACGTACACGCACGTTTATGTGTAAACTAAGTTTTTGTCGATAACTTTAAGCCTAGGGCTGCCATTGGAAGAGTTTTAACACTTTCATGTGCTCACAATTCAGATAGCATTTCTGTGTGTTTGTTTCGTTTTTTTTCCATATCCATAATGATTGTCTGTCTAGTCTTTATCTAGGTCTGTCTGTCTGTCTGTCTGTCTGTCTGTTTGTCTGTCTGTCTAGAGGTTAAAGATAAGGAAACAATCTGTTCTATGCAGTAACAATCAGTTACACCAGTTATTACCATTAGTGTGTTTTTCTTTTCCATTTCTCCAAAATTGTCTTCCTTTCCTGTTGTTGTTGTTGTTGTTGTGTTGTTGTTACTGTTGTAACTGCTCCTTTTCTCTTTATTGTTTATCCTCTTTGGGTTTTTTTATATTCGATTCATATTTTGTAATTGTTCTTTGTTTCCTCATATCTGCCAATCTCGTCTGCCAGTTTCTTGTTAGTAGGATCTATCTATTTACAAGAAGGATTGCTATCTTTCAATATATCATTGTTATACCAATTTCGTGGTAATTCTGTTACTTGTAGTTTTATTTTTACCATCTCAATCAAAAACAAGTAAAAAACAAACAAAAAAGACCCACACATTATTATTTCTATGTGAGATTTGATCCAATAATAAAGAAAGAAGACGAAAAAAGACCTGACTGTGTATAATGTGTTCTTGGTCAAAATAATACAAAAAAAACTCTCAGCTCATAGAAAACTCTTAGAACACAAAGATTAATAAAAGGCAAACTAAAGTCAGGGTTTATAAAAAAGAAGCTTATTGAATAAACAAGTTGCGACGGGAGCTAAATTGATTCTTCACAGAGGAAAGAAAAAAAGGTGAAGTATATTAGATAGGACAAATGGAAAACACGACATGGATGGACCACACAAAAATAGGTGGGGATGGTTGGATTCTGATTCTGGCGCCTTTGTGTGTCTGCTGCTCATGATTTTACAGTCTGTCTTTCTGCCTTTGTCTGTCTACCAGTCAGCCTGTCTGTCTGTCTGTCTGTCTGTCTGCCTGTTAGTCTATCTGTCTGTATGACTAGCTTTTCGTATCTTTATTTTCTCTCTAGCCTACACACACACTCATTCGTGCACATATGCACATACTCAAACGCGCGCGCGCGCGCGCACGCACGCACACACACGCAC
>CM060338.1:4408080-4412184 GCA_030674155.1 Stramonita haemastoma
AAGAGGCCATAATGTATTGAATGCAAAGATAGAAAGGCATTAAGGAGAAACCACATAACACTGAAAGAAGCAAATACAGAGAAAAAGATAGAAAAAAAGAATCTATGGTCTACAGTGCAAAGCCTGGGTAGGTAAGTATGAAGGACAATCTGTTACCCATGCAGCAGATCCCCCCTTCCCCTCTCCACGTCGCTGCAATGATCCATTGGAAAGGCAATGACCGATACGAATGGTTTCAGTGCCGTCGCGGGAGCCGCCAGAACGTTGCCATATACAGCCCCGAGCCACCCAGGGGACACCAACTCCCCAATTTTTCCTCAAGAATGGTGTCTAAACACGACAACTGTGTGCATACTGGTTTTTTTTATTTTGTTTTCTTCCGTTCCTATCAGCACACAATGCTCTTTCGAAAGGCAGAATGGGTTTTTCTTTACGTGTGCGCAAGATGTTCTGCGTGCGATCATACGCGGGGCGTCGGTTTATAGTCTCATCGGAATGACTAAAGAAAGAGAGAGAGATAAATAATGCACATTGAAGACTGATGAACAAGGGCAATCACCTGAATGTCCAGCTTATCAAAACTGACCCTAAGGTTGACCAGGGCGTTGATACAAGCAAGGGCAGTAAAGCTGGATTTATACCCCGTTTTAATCTGTATATAGTTGCACAGTTTTGATCTGAGTTTTTAATTTGACGAGGTGACAGCCCCAATAACTATGGCCTCTGTGGTCGGCGTGGCTGTAAACAATATGATTCGATTGGATTTGAATATCAAAACATGCTCTCACTCATAAAAACAAACTATAGCAAACGTGTTCAGCCTGTTCTGAAACAAATCTCACAGACAAGACCAAAAAAATGGGATTCCATTTTGAAAGACCAAGATTTGATAAGCATTTATTTTTTCATGGCTTGTGATGTGCATGACTCATTTTTCATTCATTATGTCATTTTCTGATCTTGTTACCTCATGATCACCATGAAATTAGCCACATGTTAGAACTGACAACGTGTCTCTACTCCAACTCCGTAAGCAGAATGGATGATGATGTTTATATACAACTGAGGGATTTGTTGCTGAAACCATGAGGGTTAGAAAAGCAACGCTGATGGCAAACTTCCTCGCATGATTATTATGAAAACAACAGCAACAATAAAAATTTGTATTAAGAAAACAGACACTAAGCACAAAGGCATCACAAGCTTTCATTTCACATGAAACGACGTAACAAGCAGACGAAACGTATTCACATTCAATTGATAATCATTATTTCTCCACCAAGCAATCTTGTTCTCTTCTAATTCTGTCATGTGAGAGAAAGAGAAATCGTTATTCAGAATGGAAAGATTTCTTAATTGGAAAACTTCCGTTCCAGCTAGAACAGACGCCTTTGAACCACGGTTTTCCGGTTTATCATCGTTCCGCGTCACAGTCACAGGACACTGGAGTTTGCAGGGGAGGGAACTTCTCCCTGATCTAGTGAAGGGAATGGCGGCTGGGTCTTTTGTCTTGTTTGGGTTTTCTTTCGGGGGAAGAGTGGGGGGGGGGGGGGGGGGAGAGGTGGGGTGGTTTTTTGTTGTTGTTTTTTTTGGGTTTTTTTGCAGTAACAATTTGACAGAGATTCACTTGCAGGACAGAGTCTGTATCTAGCTATTTTCATGGTGTGAATTCAAGTGGTGTGTTGGACATTCCAGTGTTGGCATTAATTGAACAATTACAGTATTTTCTCATTGACGTTTTTGTTGCTGTCAGATTAACGATGTGTGATGTTTGAAGAGATTGGATGACATTGATGTCGAACGTGAGGTGAGTGTTATTACAGTTGTGGATATTGAATAAGATTCTATTCTATTTTCGCGTTTTCCCCTCCATTTATCTAAAACTTTTTTTAAGCAACATTTTTTGCAAGAAACAGTTTTAAAACAAACAAAATATTTACACCAAAGCCAGAAGTTATTACAGCACCATTGCGTTTGGTCTGGGAAGTTAATATCCCATCAATAATTGGTTTACGTTGACTAAAATCCTAACTGACCAGTACGCTTAGTCTTTTGTAACCTTGCTCTGTCCTGCTCTCAATTCCTCTCGTGCTAGATCGTGCTGACAGCAAATCACACGTCACATTAAAAATACCACCCCTCCACTCCCACCCTCCCGCCGTGAAAGGTCGAAGGAGCTAAATAATGAATGTTGTCCACAAATTCTTTCGTGTTCAAGGTCCAAGACTTTGCATGTCAAGTTTTCAGGAAAACCGATTTAGTGTGTCTGCACTTTGATCATTTTCTGTCAGAAATTCTTAAAGCACAGACGATCTAACTTATTTCTGTCAGTTAGGAAAAACGAGTATAATTGATGGGATGTCTGGGTCTCTCTTGAGTGTCATGTGACACTTGGATGTATCCAAAATTTGGAGTATGTTTGTAATGGAAAGTTGAGATGTGATGGGGAAATTGTCTTACAACACTAACCAGTATAGACATGTGAAGCAGGGGAAAATGACTGGTCCAATAATTACTTAAAGACCAGAGTTTGAAGTCGTTAAAAATGAACTATATCGCAATAAAAAAAAATTAAAGTCTTTGCCTGTCTTGCTTTCTTGGAGAGAGATACCAGTGATACCAGAGAGACCAGTACCTAAAAGTTGATTAGTCTGAGCGTTGTTCGTGTACTGTTTGTAGCAATTCTGTGAGGAAAGCAAACAACAAATTGTCAAGTTCAACTCATATTTGTGACATTGTTATGGGCAAAGGTGTTTTAAATCATAAATGATATTTCTATGGAATTGATGACCGTAACTATTGATAGCTGCCTGATTACTATAGAAGTCCCATTCTTACATCAGGGATGGTGTGAAAACACACTTGTGTGCATGGATTTGTTGTTGTTTTTCATGTCATTTGTTCTTACTGACCAGACTGGCCTACTCTTCCAAAAGGTGGAATGAGTTTTAATGCGTGTGCAATATGTTACATGTTCTGCTTACATTCCCACACGAGAGTCTAGGTTTACAGTCTCGGATTAGGAGGGAAGGGTGGGGGAGAGGCAGAGCTGGCATTTATGCTATCTCCAGGATAAAAAAAAATCCTTGAACGGGGGAGCTTCGGTTCTGGCTCAAACTCGGGCCCTCAGATCACTAGCGCACTGTTAAAACCACCAGACTATACCCGCCCCCCACCCCCACCCCAAACACACACACACTACATACACACCTTCTCCCATCCCTCCACCCTAAAGCTTAGTATACTTCCTGGTAAAAAAATAAAAGTAAATATTTCTGTAACTTTCAAGGGCTAGCTATTCAGGGTGTAACTGATTCCGTTTTAACCAGCCTCCCCCACTGTTCAAAGTAATCAGGGGGAGCGAGGTTTTTCGTGTTCGGTTTTAAAAACAACCTGGGGGGACAGAACAAAACCCTTTTGGAAGCTTTCATCACTTCGGGAAAAAAAAAATTGCCCCAGGAAATTACCTTAAAACAACACCCCCAAGCTGTCCAGGGATGACTTTTTGAAACAGGGCAAGCGATCTCGAGAGGGAAACACTGAGTAGGGCATTTTTTTTTTTAATGGTTTTAAATTTAAAGGAAAACGTTAAAAGGGATGGGGGGGTTTAAAGAATGAGAATTGTTTGTATGGATTTTAAAGAGGTGGGTTTTTGGGGGGTGGAGGGGAGGTGTTATTGTCCCGGGGTTTTTTTGTTTTTTTGGTTTTTTTTGTTTTTGCAGGGGAAAAGTCCCCCTAAAAAAAAGGTTTGTAGTTTGTTTTCGGGTTTATCTTACCCGTTGTGTGCTTGTGCAGCACGGGAAAAAGCACACGCAAACACACCACTCATAAAACGACACACGCATACGCAACACACACCAAACCACGCACCAACAAAACCCCACACACCCACACACACCACCAACACACACACCACACACAAAACAAAACGCAACACACACCCCAACTAAAAACCGGGGTTGGAGAAAGTTTGGGTTTTCTGGGTTTTAAAAAAAAGGTAGCGTTGAAGGGTTTGGGGTTTAAAAAAAAGAAAGTTTTTTGTTGGTTAATGGGTGGAATTTTTTTTGGGGGGGGGGATGGGGGGGGTTTTTTTTTGGGGGTTTT
>CM060338.1:4412284-4437284 GCA_030674155.1 Stramonita haemastoma
GGGTGGTGTGCTTTTTAAACCCCGCGCGTATCCCTGCCTCTGTATCTGGTCCCCGTCTGTGAAAGTAAAATTTTGAAACTTTTTAAATTCTGTCCGTGTGAACTGATGACCAACTAAAATGTCCAGGAAAAGGGTGGGAAAATTGCAACTATTTGTCCCTACTTATTTTCATCCTTTTGTCCTGAAAGTTTCTGTGCATTTTCTTAAATAAGTCCCGTTTAAAAACGGGGTTTTTTTTCCCATACAAATACTTTTTGAAATGAAAAAATTAAGTAAAAAAAGTTTAGGCTATTGCATTTGCGGGCTCGTGCCCCGGGAAAGAAAAGGGCAAGTGAAGGAGAGGCGTTAGGCCAGAGAGACAGGGGAAAACGAGAGAAAAAAAAAAGGAGTCATAAAATATATATATATCATTATTATATATATATTATATTATAAATATATATATATAATATAAATATATTATGTGTGTGTGTGTGTTTTGGGGTGTTTGTGTGGGGAGTTGTGTGGGGTGTGTTTGTGGTGTATACAACAGACGACAGATGCAGACAAAAAAACCAAAACCAATAAAAAAAAACAGCAAAAAAAGGGACACGCCATCACTCCCACCCATCGCCACGAAAACAAAAGCATCACTAACAAGAAAAACCAGCAAAAGGGCAAACAAAAAACTTTAAACCCCGGGACAAAACGGTCACTTGCCCCAAAAAAATTGAAAATAATCCAGGGGAAAGTTTTTTCCCAACTTTAAGCCCACGCAAAATTTTCTTTGTGTGAAATTTTCAGGCTGTTTCTCCCGAGGGGGAACGCTTTTGCCACAAGACCGCGCCATCATTTTTTTTCTTTTCCCTTGTCTGCAATAGAAATTTTTTTCCCTATCATTTCCTTTTTTTCCCTACACCCCTTTTCCCGGGGGACAACCCTTTTGTTCCGTAAAATTCTTTTACCTGCGCTAGTTTGTGGTGTAGTAACCCCCCCGGGCCCTTGATTTATCTTTCTCATTCTAAAAGCCTAGCACTAAGACCACCATCATGTTTTAAAGATGGGGGAAAAGTTTCCCCCCCAAACCCCGGGGATTAAACCCCTAAAACATTTTCCAAACCCGGGGTTTTTTAGCTTTAGGGGCAGGTGCGTTTCCCCTTAACCACTAAAATTCAGGGAGACGGAAATTTTAAGGAAAACCCCTCATCGCGGGGGAAAATCCCAAAAAACGCCCGTCCCTCTGAGAGCTACTTTAGAAGTGGGGAAATTTTGCAGCAGCAACACCCGTTTAAATTTCTTTGGGCCAGCACTTGTGGGCCCATTAAGGGTCTGCCTGCAACCCAATGTTTGACCCAGGGGTCACTGATGACTTGTGGGCTCCCCAAAAAGGTTTTAACCCTAAATTTCCCCCCCAGGTTTTTTCCCCCACAAGCAATTTTCCCCAGCGGGGAGCCCCCTAATTGGGTCTGTCTTTCCCCCCTTTTCAAAAAAAAAAACCAAAAATTAAGGAAAAACCAATTTTGGGGTTTTTTTACCCCCTCAGCTGTCTTTCTGTTTGGCGGGTTTCTGGGTTTTTTTTTTAAAAATTTTTTTTTAGGGGTCTTTTTTCCGGGTTTTTCCCTGTCATCGGGTCTGGGGGGTGTTGTTTGGGGGAAAAACAGTAGTGTTTTGGGGTCGACTGTAAAAAGACTCGGTAACGATTTTCCCAAAAGGACTAACTATACGGGGAAAACAGGGGAAACCAGTTTTTGGAAATGTTATTCCAAAAATTCCCCCCCAAAAAAATTTTTGACATGAATGACAAACTGTCCTGTGTTTTTAGGCCAGCCCCTTTAAAAACAAAAAATGATTTTTGCCCCCCATCCCCCCCAAAAAAAAGGAAGAAATTTAAAACCCCCAAATTTTCCATTCAAAAGAGGGGGAAAGGGTTTTTGGGGGGCCCCCAACAGGTTTCCCCCCCCCCCAAACCCCAACTCTGACCCAGCCCTTTTTGGGTTTCTGGGCAGGTCGTTCCCCCTTAGCCACCGATCCCGTTTTTTATGCGGCTGTTTGGGTGAAATTTGCGCTGTTTCTTACGGTAAGCTACATGAAAATAAACCCATAACAAAAACCCACAATTTGATTTTGATAACAAAACCCCGCCCTCTGTCTCTCTTCTGTCTGTCTGTCTCTCTCTCTCTGCTGTAGCCATTGTTTTTCTTTTCAAATGAAAAAGGGATAATAAAACACACAAAAAAAGGGGTTATGTAGAAATCAGGCAAACCCTCTTTTTGGGGGGCTATTGTAACATGATTTTCTTATTCATTTTTAGTACCCCTCTTTAAAAAAAAAAATAAAAAGTTTTTAAACTTTTAAAAGCATCCCCCCAACCGAAAGGAAGCCTAAAAAACCCAAATAGCAAAAAAAGAGTTAAGTGGATTGTGGTCTCCCGGGGTAAGCATTCAGTGCACGTAAAAAAACCCCAGGGAAAAAACAAGAAAAGTTTTTTTCCCTTTTTGCCCGAAAAAAAAAAACCACCGGGCTGGGAAAACAAATATCTGTGAAGCCCGGGAAAAACTTTTTAAAAAAAATCAAATAACCCTAGTGGCGCTGCGTTTTCCCGTGATGCTTGTTTTAGGGGGGAGAGCACTCAAAATTTCAGGCAGGGAATCTCTGTGACTTAAAGGGGGTATTCAAATTCCCAAGGGTTCAAAAGCAAGTCGTATGTCAAAGAAAATCTTGTTCACTCTGTCAGTCCCAGATTGGTGTCTTGGGTGTTTAAACCTTTACCCAAAGCCCAGATCGCAATACCTTCTCTTGTTCATGAGTTTAAATTAAAAAAATGTCTCCCGGCCCTTAAAAATTGTGAATCCGGGGACACTAAATCCACCCCCTAATCTCCTTTTTTTTCAAATTTAAACCCTTTAAAAAATAGAAAAGGGGAAATTCAAAAACGTTCGAAAAGGTTTTTTGCTTAGTCTTCACTTTCATTTTCCCCTGCCCCTATCCCCGGGGACCGTGGGGGAATACTGAAGATTTTGCAACCAGTTTCCCTTTCCCATTTCCCCCCGGCCCCTCCGCCCTTCGTACTGGATGGGCTCCCCCCAAGGGCTTAGTAAATACAAGAAAAGCAGACTTATTTGGCTTTTATCCCTAGTCTTTCAAATCCAAACAGCTCGTGAAAGATTTACCAAAGTGCGCGGCCCGGGAAAATTACAATATACGTCACCTCCGGGGGGGGCCCGTGAAATTCTCCTCAGTGGATAAAAAAAATTTCCCTTTCGGGTGGCGCCCTTAGAACTGAAATCTTGGGGTGTCTTTTTTCCCCAAAAATTTGTAGCTTATTTTTAAATCTTTTTCCGTTATGTTGGTGGGAAAAAAAGTTTTTTCCGCCAAAGAAAGCTGTGCTTCCCCTGTTATTTTTTATTTTTCAAAATTTTGGTTTTGTGTGTTTTTTGATCCTTGGGTTTTCTAGCTTTTTGGCCCCGCAAAAGCAATTTTGTGAAAAACAAATTTTTTGCCCGATAACTTTAAGCCTAGGGCTGCCTTTGGGGGAAATTTTTAAAAACCATTTTCCCATGTCTCAAAATTCAGATACCCTTTTCCTTGTGTTTGTTTTTTTTTTTTCCCAATATCCATAATGATTGTCTGTTAGTTTTATCAAAGGTCTGCCCTGTTTGTCTTTTCTGTCTTTTTCGGGTTTGGGTTTTTGTCTGTCCCCCCAAGGGGTTTAAAAATTTAAAGGGAAACAATTTCTTTTTTATGCAGTAACAATCGGGTTTACCCAGTTTTTACCTTTAAAGGGGGTTTTTTTTTTTCCAATTCCCCCAAAATTGTTTCCCTTTCTGTTGTTGTTGTTGTTGTTCCTTTTGTAACTACCCCTTTTGGTCTTTTTTGGGTTTAACCTTTTTGGGGTTTTTTTTTCAATTCCATTCCTATTTTGTTTTTATTCTTCTTTTTTTCCCCTCATCTTTGCCAACCGTCTGCCATTTTTCTTGTTGTGGAAAATTTCTTTTAAAAGGTTTTCAAATCTTTCAATATTTTCATTGTTATCCCAATTTTTCGTGGTAATTCTGTTACTTGTTTTTTTTTATTTTTCCCCATCCCCAAAAAAAACAATTAAACAAAAAGACCCACGGGATTATTTTTCAAATGTAAAATTTACCCAGTAAAAAAGAAAAAAAGACGAAAAAAGCCCTGACTTTGAAATAATTTGATTTTTGATCAAAAAAATACAAAAAAAACTCTAGCTCATAAAAAAAACCCAAACCCCCCAAAAGATTTTTAAAAGGACAAAACAAAAAGTCAGGGATTAAAAAAAAAGCTTTTTGGGAATAAAAAAGTTGCGCGGGGCAAAAATTGATTCTTACAAGGAAAGAAAAAAAGGTAAAGGGGTATTTTGGGATACCCCCAAAGGGAAAACAAAAACCGGCCATGGATGGAAAAACCCCAAAAACAGGTGGGGCGGGCCCGGGATTCTGTTTTGGCGCCTTTGTGTGTCTGCCCCTCATCATTTTACGTCGGGCCCATCTGCCTTTGTCTTTTCTCCGTCACCTTCGGCCCTTTCCCTGTCTGTCTGCTGTTAGTCTATCTGTCTGTAGACTGTTTTTTTGTATCTTTTTTTTTTCCCCTCTAGCCTACCCCACACACTCTTTCCCGTGCAATATGCACTTATGCACTTTCCTAAAAAACGGCGCGCACGAACCACGCACACACCCACCCAACACACAAACGCACACATACACAAGGGGGGGAGATTACAATTATAATATATATATATATAAATTTTAAAAGTAAAAATACTATTAATTACTATATAATTCAATATTTTTTATATATATTATATATATCACCCTTACGTTTTCAGGAGGGGGGTGGGGTTGTTTCCCTTTCTGATCCACACAGCAGAAAACAGGCCCCCTTTTCCCTTAAATTTTTGTTTTTTTTCTCTTTTGTTTTTCCTTTTTCTTTCTTTTTTCTTCTTTTTTTTTTCGAAGCAAAAAGTCGTACATTTCCTTCTATCTACTTGTAGGCATTATAGGATGGGGTTTTTGTTTTTTTTTGTCTTTTTTTTTTTGTTTTGTTTTTTTCCTTGGGGTTTGGGTTTTGAGTTTTTTTTTTTTTTTTTGGGGGGGGGGGATGTTTCAAGTTGGAATGTCATATGGTTTTTTCTGTTTCCCCCAAAAAATTTGGGGTGTTACGTTTTTTTCATCTATTGTGTGGGGCCCCTGCTTTGGGGACAAGGGGTCTCTCTCTCTCTCTCTCCTCTCCCCTCTCCTTCTCCCCTACCCTCTCTCTCTCTCTCTCTCTCTCTCTCTCTCTCCTCTCCTCTCTCCCCTTCCTCTCTTCCCCTCCTCTCCCCCCTCTCTCTCCATCCTCTATCTCTCGGTGTCTCTTTTTCCTGTCTTTTCCTGTCTCTGTTTTGTGTCTCTCTGTCTCTGTCTGTGTCTCTCTGTCTCTCTCTCTGTCTCTCGTCTCTCTCTGTCTCTCTCGTCTCTGTCTGTCTGTCTGTCTGTTTCTGTTCTGCCCTGTCTTTTCGGGTCGTCTGTCTTTTCTGTCTGTCTGTCTGTCTTTTCTGTTTTGCCCTCTCTTTTCTCTCCCCTCTCCCCTCTCTCCTCTCCCCTCTCTCTCCCCTTTCTCTCTCTCCTTCTCTCCGGGGAGGCACTCGGGCCCATACATACAGACAGTTTGGGAAAAAAACGATGACACTGTCCCTGGAACGATCATCCCCAGGTGGACACCTTTCCCCGACCCGCAGAAAAGAACCCCGACTGTTGAAAACCCCCTTGGGAACAGCAAAAAGGAACTTTAAGAGTCTAAAACTTGTTTTTTAAGGGAAAGAGAGAGAGGGGGAGGAGAGAGAGAGGGGCAGAGAGAGGGGGAAGGGGAAGGAGAGGAAGAGAGAAGAGAAAAAGGGAGAGAGAGAGGGGAGAGAGACAGCCCAGCCCAGACCCCCCCGACGACGGGACAGCCAGACAGCAGCCCAGCCCGACAGACAGACAAACGGGGGCCCGGGGACAGACAGACAACAGGAAGAGGGGGGCCGGGTGTTAAATGTGCGCTTTTAATAGAAAAGGGCCCAAAGGGGAAATTCAACCCCAAAAACCCCAAATAAAGAAATAACAAAAAAACCAATACACCACTCATCCCCAACATTTTGGAAATAGTAAAAAAAAAAAAAGGGCCCATTGGGAGAGAGAAGAGAGAGAGGAGAGAGGAGAGAGAGAGGGGAGAGAGGAGGAGGAGAGAGAGAGAGAAGGGGGGGGAAAAAGAGAGGGGGGGGGGGGGAAAAAAAAGGAGAGGGGAGAGAGGGAGAAAGGGCAAGGAGAAAGAGAGAGAGAGGGGGAAGAGAGAGAGGGAGAGAGAGAGAGAGAGAGGAGGGGAGAGAGAAATGGATGGGGAGAGAGAAAAATTAGAGAGGAGGGGGGGGCCCAAGAGAGAGAGGGGGAAAATTAACAAGAGGCCCCGGCCCCCGGACGGGACACCGTGAAAAACAAAAAAAAAAGAGAAAAAACAAGACAGACAGAGAAAAATGAGTATGGGAAGTGAGGGACGTAGGTCCGAAATTTGCTAACCCATCCAGAATCAATCTTTTTTAAAAAGGTGTTTGATAGCACCCAAAAATTTGCTATTATTTTGGTTTTGGGGTTTAAATGGTTCCAATAATAGCAATACCAAAAAACAGCAGCAGAAAACCAACAACACCAATTCAGAAACAACAAAAAAAAAACAAAAAAAACCCAAAAGATTAAAGTCCCCACACTGGGGATTGTGTGTGTGTGTGGGGGTTTTGTGTGTGTTTGTGTGTGGGTGTGTGTGTGTGTGTGTGTGGTGGGGGTTTTGTCGGTCTGTCTGCCCTGTCTGTTTTGAAATGTGGGCGTGCGGTGGGGGTGTGGTGTTTTTGTGTGTGTGTGTTGTGCGTGTGTGTGTGCTTTTGCGTAATGAGCACGCGGCAGGGGCGGGGGGTTTGGTGTATGTGTGTGGGGTATGTGCTTTTGCTGGTTTTTTTTGGGGTCAAAAGGTCGTGGGAAATGAAGCGGGCACCCGTTGGGGACAATGCAGGTGCTTTTGCATTATGGGCTGGTTTTTCACATAAAGGCTGAAATATGCACACCCAGCGGGATGGCCCCGTTTTCAATATCACTTCTAAAATGAAACAACAAAATTAAAAACTGAATATTTTCCCCGGGCGCAAACACTCACAGCCAAACATGCCCGCGTGTTCAAATTTTATTATAAATTTTTTTTATTAGTTTTTTTTTATTCACATATTTTTTAAAAAAAATTAAAAATTTGTTTATATGTTTTATCCATTTATTCTCATATGTTTTTTTTTTAACAGTCAACCCCCATGTAAGGCCCTTTTGAAAAATTTTGTCATTTTTTTCCCCCCGGCGCAAAAAGGCCTACTCTTTCAAAAACCCGGGAAAACGGGTTTTTAAGGGGATGCGCAAGAGGGTCTATTTTTGCGTCAGACACTTTAACGGGATTTTTTGGTTTTTTAAAGGTCTCATCTGGGATTTTTATAAAGGGGAAAGGGGGGAGGGGGGGGGGGAAAGTGGCATTTGGATAAAAAAATTTCGGGAGAATGTTTTTCCAGTTTAAAGGAAAACTAAAATTAAACACAGGCTAGCCCCTCGAATAAAAGAACGGGGAGAAATAAAGCTGTAAATTTAAACCATAATTAAAACCACTTTTCATTAAAGGGATTTGATTGCATATTTTCCTTTGTTTGCCAGCCAGAAGGGAGAAATGGTTCTCTTCCCCGGGGCCAGCAACCAACAATCAGTTTTCATAAACACTCCCCGCAGACAAAAAATCCACAACGGGAAAAACAACCCACCCCCAAAAAAAATCTGTCAAAAACCAGAAAAAGCACAGGCATACACACTTTTTTTTTTTAAATTTTGGGGCCCTTTTTAAATTTGGCACATTCAATGATTTTTTTCTGTTTTTTTTCTTGTTCGGGGGAAAAGGAAAGGGGGCCCCAGTCTTTTTTTCTTTAAAAAAAATAAAATTTTTTCCCAAAAAGCAAGGGCTTTTTAAAATAAACAGAGGGACAGCCACTTGAGACCTGATCTGGGGCCCCCATTGCAGACAGCAGGAAAAAGGGGAAATTTCCCGGAAAGAATGCAAGCGGGCCTAAAGTGATCTTTCCCAAAAAGCAATCAGCGACAATTGAAAACACAATCAATCCTTTCCCGGGACCCAAAAAACAACAAAAAAAATGATGCGATGTTTTGACATTGTGGGGTTTTTTTGAAAGGGTTTGGGGAATTTTAAATCACTCTCGCCCTCTTTTTTTTCCCGGGTCTCTCTGTTTTTCTGCTCTGTCTTTTCGTCGGCCCGGGTCTTTTTATCTGTCGGTTTTGTCTGTCTGTCGTCCCCTGTCTCTGTTTTTGTCTCTTTTTCCCATGATGTTATCAGTCTCAATACAGTTAATCAAAAAGAGAAAACTAAAAGAGTGAGGGGGGTTAAATTCCATTTTGTTTTTGGGCCCAAAAAAATGACCGAAGGGCCCCTATTTTATTACCCCAAAAAATTGATAGTTCCAATAATTGATTTCAAGCCCTTTATAGAGTAGTTTGTCGGGGAAGTGTATGTTTTTTAAAGAATTTTTGGGAAAAGTCCCTTTTCCCCTCTGTGTGTTTAAAAACCGTCAGGAGAGAGGATCAAGCAGGCTTATTTCAGTTTCGAAAATTTGTTTTCGCGCTGGGGAACCCGCTCAGTGGTCAGAGCACTCCCCTTTCCCCAAGCAATAAGGTTAAACGGGAAATTGAGCGTGATTCCCAAAGTAGAGGGGTGACTGTTTGCGCCCCTTTGGGGTTTCCCAGTAAAGCCCCCCCAATTTCCCCCAGCTGTAAAGGGGGAAACCAACCCCTTTGGGTCGGGGAAGGGAAAAAAGGGCGGGCGGGGGAGAGGGGGATGGGCGCCGCCCTAAATATGCGGGCCCTTTGGGGAAAAAATTTGGGGGTTTTTGCCCAACTTGCCCCCCAAACGACCCCCGAGGTTTAAAGGGGGGCCCCTTTTAGTTTCACATGTCAGCTTTTTCCCCGGGGTGTTTGGAAAACTCCCAGTTCCCAGCACTCCCCTTTCATCACGGGTGCGTGGCCATTATTTTAAATACGGGTTGATCATGGGGTGAAAGTCTCTGCAAATCGGCTTTTGTTTTCCCAAAAGGAGGGATCCGTACCCGTTTGGTGAAAATTGGGAAAGGGCCCAAGGAACAAAATTAATACCGAAAACACCTTTTGGTTGTTGTTTGGTTGTGAAAATTTTAAACCCCCCCCAAATTTTTTTTCCCCTTTTTTTAAATTGTTTTCCCCCCGAAAGCTTTGTTTCAGCGTTTTTTTTTCTATCCCCAATTTAGCATGGTCAAAAATTTTTTTTGGGTACGTACGATATAGGCCCCGAGGGGTTAAGACTTTTTCCCCCAAATTTTTCCCCCCCCCCCCTGAAGTCGGGGGTTTGGGAAACTTGATGGGCCCACGTCGGGGGAAATTTAAAAGGGGGGGAATTTCCCCTTTTTTTCGTTTTCCCCAAATTTAAATTTAAAAGGGGGGAAAACCCCCCATGCTTTAACCCCCCTTTGGGTTTTAAAACACTGCAAAAAAAATCATGCCCGTCAAAAACCCCCGTTTTTCATGTGGGGGTTTTCCCTAGGTTACGTCCCAAAATAAAAACCCACCATAAAACCCCCCCTTTCCCCAAAAAAGAAACCCCCCCTTAAAAAAGGGGTTTTTAAAAAGGGATCAAACGAAAATTTTTCCCCAAATTTATAAACCCTTTTTAAACCCCCCGGGGCCCAGGGAAAAAAACAACCCCCCCCCCCAAACCCCTTTTAAAAAAAAAGGGGAAAGGGGCCCCCTTTTACCCCCCCCCAGGGGCACCTACAGCCCTAGTTTCCCCTTTCAGGGTTTCTTTTTCCCGTCACAAAATTTGGTTTTAAAAACCCCTCAAAAACCAAGTCTGTCCAAAAATTTCTGTTTTGGGGGGTGTCTTTTTTTTTTAATTTTTAAAAACCCCCGGGGGGAAAATTTTGTTTTTGGGGGAAATGGTCGGGGGTTTAGTAAGCCCCCCAGGTCCTTTAGAAAAAGGGGATTTTTTAATTTTCCCCTTTTAAACCCCCAGCTAATCTTTTTTTTTTTTGGGGCTCTTCACCCCCAACAACACGTCACGCCCCAACCCCCAAAATGGGGTCAGTTCTAGCCCCCCGATTTTTTCCTCAGCAAAAAAAAATTTAAAACCCCTAAATTTTTTTTTGGGGTTTGGGGTTTGGGGTTTTCCCCCTTTTTTTTTTTAAAAATCCCCCCAAATTTTAAATGCCCTAGAACAGTGTGTGGGGGCAGAAGAGACCTCATTCTTTTGAGTTTTTTTGGGGGAAAAACCCGAGAAAGGGGGAAAAAATGGACCATGTTCCCGCAGTAGTGTGTTTGGGGGGAAAACCTTTTTTTCCCCCCCCCCCTCTCTCCCCCCTCTCCCTTCTTCTTCTCCCCTTTTTCTCCCTTTCCTTTTCTCCCCTCCCCTCTCTCCCTTTTTCTCTCCCCCCTCTCTCTCTCTTCTCTTCTCCCTTTTTTCTCTTCCCCTTTTTCATCTCTCCTCATTTTTTGCCCCCCCTCATCGTGGGGGTTTCGGGGGAAAACTAAAAGCCAAGTGCCCCTGAAATTTTCCCCTTTGGGGTGTTCTGACTGGGTTTCGGAGTGCAGGGGACTTTTTTTCGGGGGGTTGGGTGCTGGGGGGGTTTTTGGGGGGTATTTGTTTTTTAAAACAGGACCATTTTTTTTTGGGGGAAAAAATTTTTTTTCAATCATTGGGGGCCCCTTTGGGGGAAAAAAGAGTTTTTTTGGAATGGAGAAAGAGGTGTATTTTTGCTGAAAAAAGGGAAGGGGGGGGGGAGGGGGGGAGGGGGGGAGAGAAAAGAGAAAGAGGGGAGAAAGGGAACAGAAACAGACAGGGCAGACGGGAAAAAGACGGGGCAACCCCGACGGGGAAAAACGACAAAGACAGAAGACAGAAAGAAAAGACAGAAAGAAAAAACAGACAGGGGGCAGACCCCCCCCTTTGTGTCTCCCCCTTTTTTGCTCTGTCCCTTTTTCCCTTTTCTTCTCTCTCTCCCCTTTTCCCCCCCCTCTCCTCTTTTCCTCCTCTATCTCTCCCCCTCCCTCCCCTCTCTCCCCCTCTCTTCTCTCTCTCTGTCCGTCCCTTTTCTCTGTTTTGCCTCCTCTCAAAATAATGAGAACAAACCTAAAAAACAACAACTTTGGTATTGTTTTTTTTCTTTTTTTTTCTGGGAATCAGAAGAATTTTCCTCCATCCACTTTGTAAAAGGACGAGCCTCAGGTTTTTCTTTGACAATTAACAGTTTCTGCCCCCCCCTTTTCTCTTAAAAATGACTTTCTTATCTCCCTTCCCACCACCCTATACTTCTTGTCTCCCCTTTTTCGCTCTTAAACCTTTTCCTTCTTGCTGGGGCTTGTTCCCCCTTTGCTTTCCCCTTCCCCCCCCCCCCCCTCACCCCCCCCTTTTCGTTACTTTTTCTCGGGGGAAAAACCCAATGCCCCGGGACAGGGGAAAGCGTGGGAATAAATCCAACCAACCCAGTTTTTTTTTTTTTGGGGGCCCCCGCCCAGAGGCCATATCGGGAAGCCACAGCGTCGTGGCCAAGTAAAATGGCCCACCAACCAAGGAGAGAGGCTTTGTTTTTTTTTTTTTTTAAAATATTTATCCATTTAGGCCCGGGCAAATTTCTCTGCGTAAATTGGGTTCTCCCCCCTCCGGGCCGGGGGGGGGGCGTCGCCCCCAATGCAGCGCCTATCCTTTTCTTTTTTTTTTTCCGCCAACGATTTTTCCCCCCCATCACAGTGTTTTTGTCCATAAAATTTGCCAGACAACCCTTTTTTTGCCTATTTTGGGTTTTTTTTTGTTTTTTTTACATGCCTAAAAAAATTTGAAACACGGGGGACCCCGTTTTTTCGTCTCACCAAAGATAGCCCCCCCCCCCAAACACTAATGGCCGGGGAAGAGAGAGAGAAAAGAGAGGGGAAGAGAGAGGGGGGAAAAAAAAAAAAAAAAAAGGGGGGGGGGGGGGGGGGGGGAGAGAAGGGGAAGAGGGGAGAGAGAAGAGAGAGAGAGAAAAAAATGAAAGGAGATTGGTTCAACCTGTCAACAGCTAAAAACTGACCTTTCCGTTATTTTACTATTTGGACGTAACTGGAAACGTGGACCAAAACAGCACACATCGAGAGAAGGATACAGACAACGGAGATGAATGCTTCCGTAAACTTCCTGGTATCTCATACAGAAATCACATTACTAACGAAGAAGCGAACACTAGAATTGGTAGAACGCCAATCGGGTCATATGAAGAGATTCTGTTTTTAAATGAAAAAAAAATGCAAACTGAAGTGGTACGGGCACGTCACACGAACACCTGGACTGGCCAAGACTGTCTTACAGGGAACAGCACAAGGGGGGAGAGGAAGAGGCAGACAGTCAAAAGAAACTCTTGTATCTACGAACGGGATTTTTGTGTATATGGGTAAACGTTTTTTGTATTGGTGATTCTCTGTCACCCTATTTTCTGCTCTATTCTGTGCCCTGTCTGTCTGTCTGTCTGTCTCTGGAAGAACAGGCTATTTCACAACAGAGAGATAACTGTGTGCGCACGCCCCCAAACCCCACCAATTACTCTCCACCCTCTCTCTCCCCGACACACACTCACACAAAACAACAGGGGGGGGGGGGGGGGGGGGGGGGGGGGGGGGGGGGGGGGGCTGCGGATCTAAACTGGTGAATTATTTAGTATCAAAAACAAGATTATCGGAAATGACAGGAGTGAAAGAGTCACCCTTTCCTTTCTACCAGCTGTCAGAAACTTTGCCCCCCACCCCCACCCCGACTTTCCCACTACGCTATGGTCAGATGACATCCTTCCAGGGTATATGGTTGTGTAGTAGTGTAGTATAAATGAAGGGGGAGTACATCCATAAGACACAACTTGAACTTTGAAAAAATAGTTTTTGATGGTGGTTTCACAGAGTGAGAGAGGAGAAGGAGGAGAGAGAGGAGAGAGAGAGGGGAGAGAGAGAGAGAGAGAAGAGGCAGAGAGACAGAGAGAGAGAGAGAGAGGTGATGATGTGTCATTCAATTTTCGTTTTTGTTTTTCTATAAAATAAAAGGTAAAACTTCAGGTTGTTGTTCTAGACTAGAGTAGTTAAAAGGTGTCCCCCTAACCCTGTGTGATCGGAGGGGGGCGAGGCATCAAAACCTCAGCTTCTCTAGGGACCACATATTGAGGGGGCGCCTATCTCCTCTCCCTCGCTGCTTTTTCCTTCCTGACCCTGAAGAGGGGAGGTACCCATTTACAGCTGGGTGGACTGGGGGACTGTACTGAAACCAATGTCACAGTCGGTCGCCCTTTAATTGATAACCACGCTCGATGCTACTTACCCTTGGCTGGGGAATTGTAATTGTAATTGCCCTCCAGGGATGATTAAAGTGTTTTTTGACTTGACTTGAAACGGCGCTCTGACCGCTGAGCATCCCGTCCGCAGGATAGTCACAATACGAAACAGAAGAAGAGCAGACTATGTGCAGTGTGTTTTGGATAAAAAAATTTGAACGATTCGTCAGTGATCCAGAAAGCCTTAACAATACGATGAGACTAAAAACAAACAAAAACAAAACTTACCCAAAAAATGTCAGAGTTTATGAAGGGTGTTAATAAACGAGTTACGACAGGAGGTGAATTTTCTTTTTACAGGCGACAAAAAAAGGTCTAAAATAATTATAACAGGAGGGGGCTAAAATTTAAAAACAAAAAACACATGCAGTAAAAACCCAAAAGGACAAGGGGTTGATTCCAATTCTGAAGCACTGTCGTGTCTGCCTTTCTGTCTGTCTGTCTGTCTGTCAGGGTGGCGACGTCCGCCAGTCTGTCTGTCTGCCTACCTGTCGTCTGTCTGGGACGTCTGTCTGTTCTGTCTGTCTGTCATCCTGTCTCTCCTGCCCTGCATGTGTGCCCCGTCTGTCTGTCTGTCTACTGCCATTTATTTCTCTGGCTGTCTGGCTGTCAAAAATGTCTCGGGGTGTGTGTGTGGTTTGTTTGTCTGTCTGTCTGTTGTGCGCTCCCCACACACACAACACACACACACCCCACCCCCACCCCCCACAAAACACACACACAACAAAAACCCCCACACACACAAAACACACCACAACCCACCACACACAAACCCACAAACCCAAACAACACCCACACACACACACACACACACAACACAACACACACCCACACACAACAACCAAATCTTTACCCTCATTGTTGGGATTCCCTGTTTCCCCTTGACACAAGTTCGCGTTTCCCAAAAAAGTGGGGTGCGTGCCATTTTTTTTTTGTTTATTTGTGGTGTGTGTTGTGTTTTGTGTTTTTTTGGTGTGGTTTGTGTGTGTGGTGTTTGGTGGTGTAATGTGGGGTTTTGTGGTTTGTAAGAGGGAGAGAGGGAAGAGGGGGGGAAGGGAGGGGGGGAGAGAGAGAGAAGAGAAGTATGTGTGGTATGTGGTGTCCGTGCTGTGTTGTGGCGCGCGCCGCCCCGCGCGCGGGGTTTTGTGTGTGTGTGGGGTTTGTGTTGGTGTGTGTGGTTTTGTTTAGTGGGTAGGTTTGTTGTTGTGTATTGTGGTGTGTTTTGTGTGTGGGGGTTGCGTGTGTGTGTGTGTGTGTTTGTGGGTGTGGGTGTTTGTGTGTGTGTGGTGTTGTGTTTGGATTGTGTGTTTTGTGTGTATGTCTGTAAGTTTTTCCCGTAAGTAGTGTGTATTGTGGTTTTTGGTTTTTTTGCAAAGACAAAAACAACAAAAACGCAACAGTTGCGTATTGCTGTCCTGATCATGCCTGTCTAAGCAGAAAATTGCCACTCTTTTTTGGGGTTGACCAAAACCCCGACGATTTTTACCAAATTTCAGTCTAACCTTGCCTTTAAACCTTTTTTGTTTTAATTTTTTTATCCACGGCCCCATACAAAAAACCCCGTTGCCCCAATAATTTTTGAGTTTTTTCAGGTTTTTAAGAAATTTTAAAAAAAAGTTAATATTTTTTTGGGCGCCGGGTTTTTTTTTTTTTGTTCCGGGGCCTTCCAGGTTCCCAAGTGAGAAGTTCGATTCGGGCGTTTTTTTTCCACAAGAAGGAGCCACTTTTCCCCCGGGGGTTTTTTTAAAACCAGTTAAAGAAAAAAAAAAAACCAAAAAAAAGAAAAATAAATCCCCCCCCCCCCCCCCCCCCCCCCAAAAATGAAAAGTTTATGTAAAAAAAAACCAAAGAACAAAACGCCCCGCAGTTAATTGGTTAATTTTAATAAATGTTTGGCTGTGTTCCCTAAAAAAGCATCTCTTCTGAAATCTTTTGACGTAAAATTGAAAAAAAAAATAGAAAGGGGGGAAAGAAAAAGAAGAAGAGGAAGAAAGAGAAAAAAGAGAAGGACGAGAGAGAAGACAAGACGCAGCAAAAAAGACGGGGAGATGAAAGACAATTTTAAAAAATTTTTTAAAGGCCCAACAAAACCCCAGTAAAACCCCACCCCCATTAATTTAAAAACCAATAAGTTGTTTTTAAACAAAAAACCTTAAAAACATTAAAAGTTTAAATCCTTTTTCCAAACGCCCCAAAAAAATAATCCCTTTTTAAAACAAAAAAACCCGCAAAAGAAGAAACTGTTTTATAACATAAGCCAGTATTTTTTTTTTGTACGTGGCTAGGGGGTTTAGAAAAGTTTAAAACTTTTTGCTTTTCCCACAAAATGCAGAAAACAGGTTGGGGACTGACCGACCCGCCCAGCTTTTGAAAAGAAAAAAAGAGAAAGAAAATTGAGTTTCAAAAACCAAAAAAAGCCCCCAAAAAAAACAAAAAAACAAACAAAAAAAAAAAACAAAAAAAAAAGGGATCACACACCCCAAGTGGTGGTGTATTTAAATTAAAATTTTTTTTTTTGGATGGGTGGTTGTGGGGAAGGGGGGGGGGGGGGTTTCAATATTCATCATAAAAGTGAAAAATTCTGACTCATTTCAACAGAGACAACAGAGACACAGCAAAAAAGAATTGTTAGAAAAAGAGGCCATAAATATATTGAATGCAAAGATAAAAAAAGACATTAAGAAGAAACCACAAAAACACTGAAAGAAAGCAAAGACAGAGAGAAAGATAGAAAAAAAGAATCTATGGTCTAGAGTGCAAAGCCCTGGTAAGTAAGTTATGAAGGACAATCTGCTACCCCATAAGCAGCAGATCCCCCTCTCCCACGTCGCTGGAATGATCCATTGGAAAGGCAATGACCGATACGAATGGTTTCAGTGCCGTCGCGGGAGCCGCCAGAACGTTGCCCGGAGCCACCAAGGGGACACCCAACTCCCCGATTTTTCCTCAAGAATGGTGTCTAAACACGACAACTGTGTGCAAAACTGGTTTTTTATTTTGTTTTTTTCTTTCCGTTCCTATCAGCACACAATGTTCTTTCGAAAGGCAGAATGGGTTTTTTTTTTTACGTGTGCGCAAGATGTTCTGCGTGCGATCACACCGCGGGGCGTCGGTTTATTAGTCTCATCGGAATGACTAAAGAAAAGAGAGAGATAAATAATGCACATTGAAGACTGATGAACAAGGACAATCACCTGAATGTCCAGCTTATCAAAACTGACCCTAAGGTTGACCAGGGCGTTGATACAAGCAAGGGCAGTAAAGCTGGATTTATACCCCGTTTTAATCTGTAAAATAGTTGCACAGTTTTGATCTGAGTTTTTAATTTGACGAGGTGACAGCCCCGATAATTATGGCCACTGTGGTCGGCGTGGCTGTAAACAATATGATTTGATTGGATATGAATATCAAAACATGCTCTCACTCATAAAAACAAAATATAGCAAACGTGTTCAGCCTGTTCTGAAACATATCTCACAGACAAGACCAAAAAAATGGGATTCCATTTTGAAAGACCAAGATTGATAAGCATTTATTTTTTCATGGCTTGTGATGTGCATGACTCATTTTTCATTCATTATGTCATTTTCTGATCTTGTTACATCATGATCACCATGAAATTAGCCACATGTTAGAACTGACAACGTGTCTCTACTCCAACTCCGTAACCAGAATGGATGATGATGTTTATATACAACTGAGGGATTTGTTGCTGAAACCATGAGGGTTAGAAAAGCAACGCTGATGGCAAACTTCCTCGCATGATTATTATGAAAACAACAGTAACAATAAAAATCTGTCTTAAGAAAACAGACACTAAGCACAAAGGCATCACAAGCTTTCATTTCACATGAAACGACGTAACAAGCAGACGAAACGTATTCACATTCAATTGATAATCATTATTTCTCCACCAAGCAATCTTGCTCTCTTCTAATTCTGTCATGTGAGAGAAAGAGAAATCGTTATTCAGAATGTAAAGATTTCTTAATTGGAAAACTTCCGTTCCAGCCAGAACGGACGCCTTTGAACCACGGTTTTCCGGTTATCACCGTTCCGCGTCACAGTCACAGGACACTGAAGTTTGCAGGGGAGGGAACTTCTCCCTGATGTAGTGAAGGGAATGGCGGCTGGGTCTTTTGTCTTTTTTGGGTTTTCTTTCAGGGGAGAGTGGGGGGGGGGGGAAGAGGTGGACTTTTTTTTTTTCAGTAACAAATTGACAGTAGTTACCTTGCAGGACAGAGTCTGTATCTAGCTATTTTCATGGTGCGAATTCAAGTGGTGTGTTTGGACATTCCAGCGTTGGCATTGATTGAACAATTAAAGTATTTTCTCATTGACGTTTTTGTTTTTGTCAGATTAACGATGTTTGATGTTTGAAGAGATCGAATGGCATTGATGTTGAACGTGAGGTGAGTGTTTATTACAGTGTGGATATTGAATAAGATTCTATTCTATGTTCGTGTTTTCCCCTCCATTTATCTAAAACTTTTTTTTAAGCAACATTTTTTGCAAGAAACAGTTTTAAAACAAACAAAATATCTACACCAAAGCCAGAAGCTATTACAGCGCCATTTGCGTTTGGTCTGGGAAGTTAAAAATCCCGTCAATAATTGGTTTACGTTGACTAAAATCCTAACTGACCAGTACGCTTAGTCTTTTGTGACCTTGCTCTGTCCTGCTCTCAATTCCTCTCGTGCTAGATCGTGCTGACAGCAAATCACATTAAAAATACCACCCCTCCACTCCCACCCTCCCGCCGTGAAAGGTCGAAGGAGCTAAATATTGAATGTTGTCCACAAATTCTTTCGTGTTCAAGGTCCAAGACTTTGCATGTCAAGTTTTCAGGAAAACCGATTTAGTGTGTCTGCACTTTGATCATTTTCTGTCAGAAATGCTTAAAGCACAGACGGTCTAACTTGTTCCTGTCAGTTATGAAAAATGAGTATAATAGATGGAATGTCTGGGTCTCTCTTGAGTGTCATGTGACACTTGAATGTATTCGAAATTTGGAGTATGTTTGTAATGGACAGTTGGGATGGCAAATTGTCTTAGAGCACTAACGAGTATAGACATGTGAAGCAGGAAAAAATGACTGGTTCAATAATTATTTACAGCCCAGAGTTTGAAGTCGTTAAAAATGAAGTATATCGCAATAAAAGGAAAAAAGACTACTAGTGTCTTATTTCTTGAAGCGAGATATCGAAGACCAATACCTAGAAGTTGATTAGTCTGAGCCTTGTTCGTGTACTGTTTGTAGCAATTCTGCGAGGAAAGTAAAAACAAATAGCCAAGTTAAACTCATAGTTGTGACATTGTTATGGGCATAGGTGTTTTAAATTGTAAATGGTATTTCTATGGAATTGATGCCCCTAACTATTGATATCTGCGTGATTACTGTAGAAGTCCCATTCTGACATCAGAGATGGTGTATAAACACGACACCTGTGTACATGCACTTTTTAAATTTTTTTGTCATCTGTTCCTACTGGCCAGACTGGCCTACTCTTTCAAAAGGCGGAACTGGTTTAAATGCGTGTGCAAGATGTTACATATTCTACTTGCATTCATACACGGGACCCTGGGTTTATAGTCTGGGGTTAGGGGGGAAAGGGAGGGGGGGGTAGAGCCGGCATTAATTTATGCTAACTCCAGGATTGAAAAAAATCCTTGAACGGGGGAGCTTCGGTTCTGGCTCAAACTCGGGCCCTCAGATCACTAGCGCACTGTTAAAACCACCAGACTATACCCGCCCCCCACCCCCCCAAACACACACACACACACACACATACAAACCTTCTCCCATCCCTCCACCCTAAAGCTTAGTATACTTCCTGGTAAAAAAAAAGTAAATAATTCCGTAACTTTCAAGGGCTAGCTATTCAGGGTGTAACTGATTTCGTTTTAACCAGCCTCCCCCACTGTTCAAAGTAATCAGGGGGAGCGAAGTTTCGTGTTCGGTATTAAACAACCTGGCGGGACAGAACCGAACCTTTGGAAGCTTTCATCACTTCACAAAACTCTGCCCCAGGAAATTACCTTAAAACAACACGCCGAGCTGTCTACTGATGATTGTTGAAATAGGGTCAAGCGATCTCGAGAGGGAAGCACTGAGTTGGAGATTTTTTTTTACCGGTTTAATTAATGGTAGCGTTTAAAGGTATGGGTTTAACGAATGAGACTTGTTTGATATGGATTAATGAGGTGGGTATTTTGGGGGGTGGGGGTGGGGTGTTATTTTCTGGGTTTTTTGTTGTTGGTTTCTTTGTTTTTGCAGGAGAAAAGTCTCTAAAAGAAAGGTTTGTAGTTTGTTTGTCAGGGTCATCTTACCTAGTCTGTGTGCTTGTGCACGCACGCAAATGCACACGCAAACACACACACATGCATACACGCACACACACACACACACACATACATACATACATACATACATACATACATACATACATACATACATACATACATACATACATACATACATACATACATACATACATACATACATACATACATACACGCACACACACGCATACGCACACACACATGCGTACACGCACACACACACCACACGCAAAACACACATAACACTATATATAATAAAAAATATAATATATATATATATATATATATATATATATATATATAATATCACTTACACACACTCCTCTCTCTCTCTCTCTCTCTCTCTCTCTCTCTCATCCTCTCTCTCTCTCTCTCTCTCTCTCTCTCTCTCTCTCCTCTCTCTCTCTCTCTCTCTCTCTCCTCTCTCTCCTCTCTCTCTCTCCTCTCTCTTACATACACACTCACCACACGCGCGTGCGCCGCGTCAAGGCACATACTTATATACGATTCTAACATATTACTCATTCAATAAGAGCAGTATCAAGTCATATGACACACTACGCTATCTGATAGTACGATATGACACTTTAAAACAATCCACTCCAAAGAAACGCCCCCGGTGTGTCAAAAACTTTTCCTTATCCACATCACCATTATAGCATTTCCCGTTTGAACACTTCCCGTTCCCGTTTGAACACTTCCCGTTCCCGTTTGAACACTTCCCGTTCCCGTTTGAACACTTCCCGTTCCCATTTGAACACTTCCCGTTCCCGTTTAATCACTTCCCGTTCCCGTTTAATCACTTCCCGTTCCCGTTAGAACACTTCCTGTTCCCGTTTGAACACTTCGTGGCTCTCTCAAATTACGTATACCTAGGATTGACCGTGAAACCTTGCCCACACCTTCAATGAGAACATTATGTGAACACTTCTGTCCCCAACAAAAATCCCAGCTAGGTAGGCATCCGCACTCAGACTTCAGAGGAGCTGCAGCTTAATAGCCTGTTCAGCTCTGTGTCCCCATTTCTTTTGTTTTCTTTTTTTAAGGAAATGGTATCGTGGGGGTCTGGTTGACGTGACCGGTAATTGGTTGTGAGTATTTTCAGATGAGAGAGAGAGAGAGAGAGAGAAGAGAGAGAGAGAGAGAGAGAGAGAGAGAGGAGAGAAGAGAGAGAGAAAGGGTAATGGTACCTCGATTGAGACTTGTGAGAACAAGTCTTTTTTTCATTTAGAGAGAGACTTGGAGAAAACGTAGACTGGTTAATAAAAGAAAGTAAAAGAAATTAATTATAAAAAAAAGAAAAGTGTGTGTGTGTGTGTTAATGTGTGTGCCTGTGTGTATGTGTGTGTATGTGTGCACCCGCACGTGCGCACATACATGTTTGCTTGCGTGCATGCGTGTGTGCATGCATGGGCACGGTGTGTGATCCTGTAAACTACTAGCTTTCAGTGTTACATGAAGCTGAATTTCTCTGAAATCTGGGTATGGCTGTCAACACATCATGGTTATGACCAATTTTGATACGTGCGCGCTATCTTCTTAATTAACCAACACACCACCTTCACATTACTCAATTATTTTATTCCAAGAAAAACCTCAAAGATTGTGCATACCTTTTTGAAACGTAATTAATATATTCTTAATTAACCAACATGCTATAACAGTGTTACATTATTTTGTTCTCAACTTAATTAACCAACATATCCTAACAGTGCTACATTATTTTATTCCCAAGAAAACTCAGTGAAAGAGTGTGCACAATCTAGGTAGCCTAACCCCTAGAGAGTGTTTCCACTGAGAACATTCAACAATGTTGAGCTTGGTAAGAAATGAATGGTCTAATCAAAACCGTATTACCGAAGGGATTAAAAAAAGGAACAAACTGCATTCACGCGCGCACGCAGGTGTGCATGCAAGTTTATTTTTGAATATATTTTTTTATATTGCATGTCTATGAAATCATCAATGGTCAATTTTAATTTTGTTTATTTATAATTCTTTTTTTACATTGCATGTCTATGAAGTCATCAATGGTCAATTTTAATTTCGTTTATTTATAATTCTTTTTTTATATTGCATGTCTATGAAGTCATCAATGGTCAATTTTAATTTCGTTTATTTATAATTCTTTTTTACATTGCATGTCTATGAAGTCATCAATGGTCAATTTTAATTTCGGAAAAACCCCCGTTAGAGTTGATAATTAGCTAATCGGAATTTAATAAATGTTCGTGCTGTTCCTTTCTAGGTCACTTCTAACGTAAAAAAGAGACACAAATCTGGAGTGTTTTTAATCAAATAGCTATATCTTCTATCATTTTGATTTTTATTTTTACAGAATGTTGTTACGCGTTTTCTGTGATTTTTTTTCTTTTTAATTGAAACCATTCAACCCATTAGATTTTTAAAGAAATCTGTTTTGATAAATGGTGGGGTGTGGTGTATGTGGAATTACCCATTCGTTTTATCTATATTTTTATTTCTTGCATAATTCAGAAACATAAGTGCCAGAACATAATCTGGTGGAGAAAGCCATTCGAAGGTTCTGTAATGATGTATGTGTGTGTGTGTGTGTGTGTGTGTGTGTGTGTGTGTGTGTGTGTGTGTGTGTGTGTGTGTGTGTGTGTGTGTGTGTTTCTTTGTTTGTTTGCTTGCTTGCTTGTGTGCATATTAGATAGATAGATAGATAGATAGATAGATAGATAGATAGATAGATAGATAGATAGATAGATAATAAATAGATAGATAGATAGATAAGTTAGAGAGACAGAGAGAGACAGAGAGAGAGAGAGAGACAGAGAGACAGAGACAGAGAGACAGAGAGAGAGAGACTGGCTGCATTTGCAAAAAAAGAAAAAAAGAGCCGAAAATACACACACTAACCAATTAAATGAATTCCAATAACAATCCGGCCCTTCACTAAAAATAACAACAACAAAAAGGCAAAGAAAACACGAAAAAAATTTCATGCCATGAAAATGAATAAAAGAGTTTGTTTTTTTATCGTTATCCTCGACAGCATAATTGTAAACTAAGCTGGTGCCTGGATGGGTGTTTACTCCGACTCTATGTTTAACCTTGTGCTGTTTATCGTTATGCCAGGTCTGTAAAAACAAACAAACAAACGAACAAATGAAAGAACAACACACACAATCACAATACAAACAAACGAACAAATGAAAGAACAAACACACAAACACAATCTCATTTATTTCACTAATTTGTTTCACCTACAAGTCATGAAAGCTCACGCCCCTTATGTTCAAGGTATATTATTTTGTTTTCAGCAGATGGGATCAAACCAAGAGTAAAAAAGGAAAAGAAGAAGGAAAAGAAAGAAGGAAAGAAGAACTGCGAAGAGGAAGAAGAATTGTGAAGAAGAAGAAGAATTGTGAAGAAGAAGAAGAATTGTGAAGAAGAAGAAGAATTGTGAAGAAGAAGAAGAAGAAGAAGAAGAAGAAGAAGAAGAAGAAGAAGAAGAATTGTGAAGAAGAAGAAGAAGAAGAAGAAGAAGAAGAAGAAGAAGAAGAAGAAGAAGAAGAAGGAGGAGGAGGGAGGAGGAAAAGTAAGAAGGAAAGAAGAAGAGGAAGAGTAGGGAGCAGAGACAATACACGTGGACATGGCAGAAAACGCCATTCACTTTCTTCTGGACCGGAAATGGGACAGAGCCAATCAGAAAGCGAAGCTAGCAGCTAGCCTGGCTTTGGATCAGCCAATCAAATGCTCTTTTTCAGGATTTTATTATATCTTTTCTTTTTCTCTTTTGGTTTTTATCATTCACTGTTTCCTTTTTATTAGGCTTTGAGGTGTCCATTGAAGGAAAGTGTTTCATCAGCAGGCGAAGAACACGATATTTGTCATTCTTCTGTCCATGAGGGATCTTTATTTCGCAATTTCTGCTTTCATCTAACTTCAGAATTTTTTTTTTTATCTGTCTCGATACTCTATACTCTCCACTACATGTCCAAGACCTAGTCTTGCCTTTCGCTTTACCATGCTACAAGCTTGTTGTTGCTATGATTCTAAAATACTGTTGTTTTCCATGTTTGTTCAAATTCTCAATAAAATCTATTTCAAACAAATATGATTATGCACACAATGTCAACACATAGGAAATGCCTCGGATGCATATTGGGCAGTCTCCAAGATTACGTTTGACATGAGTTACGTGATCCTTTGCATTCTTCTGAAGAACTCTGAGCATGGTCAACAGTCTGGTCTGGTGGTTGTATATACTTCTTCTTCATCTCCTCCTCCTCCTCTCCTCCTCTCCTCCTCCTCCTCCTCCTCCTCCCTCCTCTCCTCCTCTTCTCTTCTTCTTCTTCTTCTTCTTCTTCTTCTTCTTTCTCTTCTTCTTCTTCTTCTTTCTTCTTCTTTCTTCTTCTTCTTCTTCTTCTTCTTCTTCTTCTTCTTCCTTCTTCTTCTTCATCTTTCTCTTCTTCTTCATTCTCTTCTCCCTTCTCTTCTCCTCTCCTTCTTCTCTTCCTCTTCTTCTTCTTCCCTTTCTTTCTTCTTCTCTTCTTCTCTTCTTCTTCTTCTTCTTCTTTCTTCTTCTTCTCTCTTCTTCTTCTTCTTCTTCTTTCTTCTTTTCTTTCTCTTCCTCCCTTCTTTCTCTTTCTTCTTCTTTCTTCTCTCTCTCTTCTTCCTTCTTCTCCTTCTTCTCTTCTTCTTCTCTTCTTCTTCTTCTCTTCTTCTCTTCTCTTCTCTTCTTCTTCTTCTCTTCTTCTTCTTCTTCTTCTTCTCTTCTTCTTCTTCTTCTCTCTCCTCTTCTTTTCTCTTCTTTTCTTTCTTCTTCTTCTTCTTCTTCTTCTTCTTCTTCTTCTTCTTCTTCTCTTCTTCTTCATCTCCTCCCCTCCTCCTCCTCCTCCTCTCCTCCTCCTCTCCTTCTCTCCTTCTCTTCTCTTCTCTTCTTCTTCTTCATTCCTCCTCCTCTCCTCCTCCTTCCTCCTCTCTTCTCCCCCTTTCCTCTCCTCCTCTTCTCCTCTCCTTCCTTTCTTCTTCTTCTTCTTCCTTGCGAACGCTCAGACAGCAACTATTGCCTATCGTATGAGCAAAAATGCATTCTGCTGCTCAGTGTGTGTGTGTGGTGTGTGTGTGTGTGTGTGTGTGTGTGTGTGTGTGTGTGTGTGTGATAGGTGAGTGACAGAGAGACAGAGACAGAGAGAGACAGAGACAGAGAGAGACAAGACAGGAGACAGACAGGCAGACAAAGAGAAGAAGGGAGAGTGAGCGGAGAGA
>CM060338.1:4442284-4446113 GCA_030674155.1 Stramonita haemastoma
AAAATATCAGTGGAGTTCTGTGTTTTATAGAATATGATTTTAATAATGGCAAACAACAAGTAACGAATACCAACACAACGTCATGGGAGATAACAAAGGCTTGCACAGCTGTGACGCAAATAATTTCTGGTAAAACCTCATACTAGTTCAATCAGAGATAATACACCAAGGCATTTTGCTTTTGTTGTTGTTGAATTTTTTCTTTCTCTCATCAAATCATTTTTGTTTAAGGTGCAGTTTTTCATTTTTAAGAAGCTTTTACATTTAGAAGCTGTGTAACGCTGAACCTTCAAATTCAAAGCAATTTGTTATCTCGTACACAGCAAAATTCAAGGGGTACAAGCCGTACATTAAAACAGTAAACATGTAAACATATTATAGTATTACGAAAAAACACTTTTTCCAAGTCCGTTAGAAAAGGAAGGGATCAGGAGAGGGGGAGGGGATCAGTTAAAATATTGATACTTCTAGGTAGTTCTGACAACAAAACAACAAAAATACAAAATATAGTTTGAAATGTTAAATAAAGCTTAAACTATACACCCTAATGCACTAATATTTAGAGGGAAAAAACGACAGTGGACGGAGAAATAAAGACAGACACATAGAGAAAGTGGGACATCGATTCTTTCATTTCAAGGAAAATGAAATGAGCACATCATGTGCTTTTAAAAAAAAAATATCCAGTCCTCGTGGGTATGCAGTTTTGTAAATGTTGTCATCTGGTCCCACTGGCACACGATGTCCTACTTTTCTGAAAAGCGGAACAGGTTTTAACGTGTGTGCAAAATGTTCTGAAAGAGAGACAGAGACAGAGAGACAGAGACAGACAAATAGTCAACCACATATGCCGAAAAATACATTATTACTTTATGATGTAGAAGATTGTTGGCATTGCACAACGTTTGTCATAACTGGCCAGCTTCCTTAAAGTTGTAATCGCGCTCATTAAGAAAGAAAGAAAGAAAGAAAGAAAGAGAGAGAGAGAGAGAGAGAGAGAGAGAGAGAGAGAGAGAGAGAGAGAGAGAGAGATAGAGAGAGAGAGAGAGAGAGAGAGAGAGAATATTCTATAAATTATTATCCTTATTTTCAGTTAAATGTTTGATTCAAGCTTTTACTCTGAAACTAAGATACCTTGTAATATAGAGAAAAGAAGGCATATTTTTTCTTTTTTTTGATTTTTTTTTTCAAGGAGGAAGATGGGTAGGCCAAACGCAAGATAGGGTTAACATGAGGTAACTAGATACAATAATGGCTGACGCAGTAAAGAACTCCCTTCGCTTCCTGTCAAACTGGAAATAGCCGCAGCCAATCAAAACAAACAACTGCCAGCAGCTTTGCTCCTGTTCGGAGGATCACTCTCCTGTTTCGATTTTTTGGTCATAATTTTCCTGAGCTTATTTCACTAGTTTGTTTCTCTTTAACTTGTGGTTTATCAATTTTAAATATTCATCACAATCAGGCGTAAGTTATCTGATCTTTACTGATCTTTTGTTATAAAGAAAACAACAAACAACAACAACAAACTCCAGTAAATCGTGGAATTTTATGCCGTAAGTGTGTAAGGATATGTTCACCTTGTTAAGAGCTCAGACTCATTATTATAATAATTATTTGAAGTTTGTTATCAGCCTACAATAGAGACGGGATAGTTCAGTGGTCAGAGTACTCGCTTTCCCCAAGCTAGGGTTAAGCAGCATCCAACGTGATTACCAAATGGATGGGTGACTGTTTGCCCACCTTGGCTTCAGTACAGTGTAAATGGCTACCTGCCCTCTGAAGACAGAGAAGTAAAGCAGCAAGGGAGAGGAGATGGGTACTGCCATCAAGATGCTATGTTCTGTCCAACCCCAAAGGCTTTGACACAAACTCACCACAGGCACAGGATGTATGGGGAAAACGGAATCTGAGGTCACCATAAGACCAGAACAATATGGCCACTGAACTAGAGGCATTTATTTTTATTGCATGAGGATTATGATGATAAGGATGATGTAATGCTTGTTGCTATGGAAGTCCATGTGCTTGGAGATGTCTTAACAGGGTTGTACTACTCTAGGCTAACTGTCATGGTATACGCCCCCCCACCCCTCTCAACCAGATACAGACACAGGCAGTGTTGGCCAAGTATTTTTATGCAACAGTCTCAAACCCACATACCTAAAGTGGATGAAGCTTGACTGTGTTGTCTCAGCCTTCCCAATGAGCCCACAGCACACTCACTCTGGGAAGGAGCTGGCCGAAGTTAAAAAAAAATCCTTATGGCTCTTATGGGATTCGAACTTGCGACCTTCCAGTCCATAACCCAAGACCTTAGCCACTGCCCCATGGTGGCTGGTATATGTTTTTTTTTAACACTGTTTGTTTGGGGCTTGCCAAATGCGTGGTTATGTCACTTCCTCTCAATCTGAAACTGGTCAGAACCAATCAGAGTTCACTACCGCGCAGCTTCGTTCTTGTTCAACCAATCGCTGAACACGTTTTAAAACGAAGCTGTCTCAAGGTGTTCTTTTGTTTTTTATCCGAGCTTTTTTAATTTATCACTTTATATAGCTAGTTTTCATTTTATTTCATAATTTATATTCTAATTTCAGAGTGCTTTGTCACTTTGAGGAAGCTATTACATTTACCATGCGATGTAATCTGGTATGCGTGTTTCCATGTTCTTTATGAATAAGAGTTATGGGTGAAAATTCAATGAAGATGATAACATCTGATGCCTTCAGTCTTAAAGAAAACACATAGCAGACGAAAGTTTGTTTATGACGTTTGATAGCTAAACCTTCTTCATCTTTAATTCTAATAACAATTCATTGGTTTACTTATTATTTGTTATTTTACTTAGTGGATAAATGGGAAAACTGTCATGTGTTTTTCTTTTATATCCATTAAAAATTATAAAGAGACTATGGAAAAGCATCTCTCTCTCCTCTCTCTCTCCTCTCTCTCTCTCTCTCTCTCTCTCTCTCTCTCTCTCTCTCTCTCTCTCTCTCTCTCTCCTCTCTTCTCTCTCCCTCTCTCTCTCTCTCCCCCTCTCTTCATTTTGTCTTATGCTAACAAAAAAACCCAAACCCCACTCCAATGCTTTGACTGTCTATAGTTACATGGTCATGGAACAAAGCATTTCTCTAAGGCTCTTGTTTAAATGTTCTGAATTTACCTCAAAATCATTAAAAAAAACAACAACTAAACACCCAGTATATTAGTGTTCCTTACACTGCTCTTTTTCGGGTAGGGGCCACACACACAGGGTCATCATGTCACCACGAGCTAACCAGAGATTCCTAATGGCGGAGGCAGCCAAGAAAGCCACTCACTTCCTGTCAAACCGGAAGTAGCCTCAGCCAATCAGAAAGCACTATTCAGCGGCAGCATTTTTTTCAGGTCAACCTGCCCTGCCTCTCTTCCCCTTAGAAGCATTCCTCTCCCACCCCTACCCCCCCACCCACCCCCATCGAGTTTGAGGTTATTTGTTTTTATGCCACATTGTTTTTCTTTAAGCTTTTCAGTTTCAGAGACACCCCCCCCCTTCCCCTTCTTCTTCCCCCCCCCCCCCCCCCCCCCCCCCCCGTGTTTTTTTGGGACACGTGTAAAGAAATATAGTGTGTGTTCTTTCTATGTCTACTAGAAATGAAAGTTCTGCGCAAGAAAAATAAATTACGAAACGTCATAATGTTTCATTGTTACCTCGAGCAGTTGATGGGGTGGGGAAGTTGTTGAAAAAAAAAAGGTATAAAATAAAAGTATTTGACTGTCATAAAAATGATAGACTACAGAAGAAAATTACAAGAAAGAGAGAGAGAGGGAGGGACACCAGAAGAAGAAAATA
>CM060338.1:4446213-4451213 GCA_030674155.1 Stramonita haemastoma
GGAAGACACAGCAGTCTCCAAGCCTCAGAAACGCTCAGTGGATCTCCGCGAAGACGCGGAAGCTTACCCAGGCGCCATCTATGTCGGAAGTGACGACATGGACAAGCGCGGCAGCCTCTTCCGCTTCGGCAAAAGGAGATCACTCTTTCGCTTCGGAAAGCGCGGCTCCCTCTTCCGCTTTGGCAAACGGGGTTCTCTGTTCCGATTCGGCAAGCGAGGTTCCCTCTTCAGGTTCGGCAAGCGAGACGACGATGAAGCTGAGCAGGACTCTGAAATGTATCCCACACCCGACACTTCCAATGAGGTCGATGCTTTTCACTGGGGTCGCGACACGATGTAAGAAGTTTCTAGAACCAGTGAGGTGGTGGTAGTAGTAAGCGATAGGTGATTGTGGGTTGTGTTTTCTGTCTCTGACGTAGTTGTCTATATTGGCTAGTCTGTTTACTATGGAGGTTTGAGCAAGGTTTATTGAGAACCTGGTGTTTAAATTATCAAAGAAAACTAAATCAGACATTGGAGGGACAAAAGTGTGTCATCATTTTGAATAGACGGTTGACTATAAATCTGAAAGTGGTCTTTTTTTTCAATTCAACAATAAAGAAGTATGGTGTTCTGTTGTGCTTATGTTTTACATTGATGATTTTAATCATATATTTTTAGAGTTTGCTAACTGAATTTTTTTTCTCTCTCTCTTCTTTTCCTCTTTTCTGTCTCTGTCTTCTCTCTGTCTCTCCTCTGTTCTCTCTCTGTCTCTCTCTCTATCTCTCTTTTCTCTCATCGGTCTGTGTGTCTCTCTCTCTGTCTCTGTCTGTCTGTCTGTCTGTCTGTCTGTCTGTCTGTCTGTCTGTCTGTCTGTCTGTCTTCTCTCTCTCTCTCTCTCTCTCTCTCTCTCTCTCTCTCTCTCCCTCTCTCTCCTCTCTCTCTCTCTCTCTCTCTCTCTCTCTCTCTCTCTCTCTCCAAGTATTTGCAGTAGGCCTCTCCTAGTATACTGACGGCTATCTTTCTATTTCTTATCCTTTCCAATATCACCATGGACATGTTTCTGTTCTACTCTGACTCATCAAGATTCTTTGATATGTTTCTCGTTGTTTGTTTCGATGGTTCCATGATGATCAAGGGGATCCGTAACATAAACAGTAAGGGACTCATAGGGACACTCCCTAGTGCACTAGACAAAAAGAAGGAACAAACAAATCCCCTCTTCCTCTTTGTATCTGAATCTTGTCTCTCTGTGTGTATCTGTCTCTGTTACTCACACACACACACACACACACACACACACCACACCACACACACACACCACACACACACACACACACACACACACACACACGCACACACACACATGCACGCACACACACACAAAGCGCCCTCGCGCAAGCAAGCAAGCAAGCACGCACGCATGCATACTCCGTCTGTCTGTCTGTCTGTCTGTCTGTCTGTCTGTCTCTTCTCTCTCTTTCTCTCTCCCCTCTCTCTCTCTCTCTCTCTTCTCTCTCTCTCTCTCTCTCTCTCTCTCTCTCTCTCTCTCTCTCTCTCTCTCTCTCTCTCTCTCTCTCTCTCTCTCTCTATCTCTCTTCTTCTTCTCTCTCTCTCTCTTCTTCTTCTCTTCTTCTTCTTCTTCTCTTCTTCTTCTTCTCCTCCATCTTTTCTCTTTTGCAGTTTTTTAAAAAAATACTTCAACCCACTCTTACTGATTTATGTAGTCTATGCAGTAAACGGAATCGACTTCATGCAAACACGTTCTACTTGGTACAAAATGCGGCTATGTTAGTACGAAAAATCCACGAAAAGGGGATTGAATTTCATGATTTAAGGATGACCTTTAAAATCACATGTTTCCTTTCTGCGCTCTACTTTACAAACAAAAGCAATAACAACCACTTTGAAACAAACTTTTGACACCCAATTTTGACAGTTTGAAAGTGAAGAGGAAAGTGGGGGGGGGGGGGGTAGTGTTGATTTTCATCAAATATTCACCTTTAGATTATGACTTAAGGCTGTCGAGTTGTTGTTTTATTCTCAAGCTTCTCTTATGAACTGAGGTTGAATCAACAAATAAGTTTTTGATTTATCAATGGAAAGAAACGGAAGTAATACCGGATGCCAGTTTTGTTTGCTTGCAAAATGATAGAGACTGCAAACTGGATTTGATGTCACCGTTGAAATAAAAAGTTTACAGTACATGGTGGTGTCTTTGCTGTCGTTTTTATCGGTGTGGGTCTGTTCTAATGTGCATGTCTGCTGTCCATGTTCATACACTGATGCGCTCTGTCCATATGTCTGTCTGTCTGTCTGTCTGTCTGTCTGTCTGTCTGTCTGTCTGTCTGTCTGTCTGTCTGTCTATCTCACTCGATCTGTCTGAGTCTTTGTGCATTTACTAGGTTTGTTTGGCTGTTGTTGTTGTTGTTGTTTTTTGGGGGATATTGTTTGTTTCTGGCTGGTTTTTTTTTGTTTCTTTTTACATATGTATCAACAACCAGGCGGAATTATCTTTACTGCCAGGATCATTCCAAATGATAACAAGAAAGATGATGATACTGATGATGATGATGATGATGATGATGATGATGATGATGATGATGATAAAGATGATGACGATGATGTTGACCATGTCGGAATGCAGCTAGCTTTATGGTGGGAAAAAAAACCGGTCTCATACGCAGAACCTCAACATTGGTGAACCTCAGAGCTCTAGACGAGAAACGAAAATAAAAAAAGAACCTAACCCATATCAAGCTGCTAGTCTCTATGTATTTATTTCATTTATTAAGTCTTCTATATCGAGGATAATGGAATAAGCACTCATATGCTTTTTTCATCCAGTCCCCGTGTGTATGTAGTTTTGTAAATCTGGTCATCTGTTCCCACCGGCACGTAATGGCCTACTCTTACGAGTGGCGGAACAGGATTTAACGTGTGCGCAAGATGTTCTGCGTGTGTTCGCACACGGGGCCTCGGTTTAAAGTCTCATACGAAAACAATTGAGGGGAGTGGAGTCAGCACTGATGTTAACTCCAGGGAAAAATCCTCTCGAACGGGAATGGAACATGTGTCGTCAAATTGCCAGCGCAATGTTCTGCCACAAGGCTGTCCCCCCCCCCCCCCCCCCAAGGCTATCCCCCCCCCCCCTCCACCTCCTCTCTATGTCTGATCGAGCAGTACGGTGATTACAGCAAGTCTGCACTCTAAGATATTTCAGACACCCCCAAAATATCAACTGGTGTAACAGCAACAGTTTCGAAGAAACAAAAACCCTGTATGTTGATTGGCTGAAAACAGAATCAGTATGGCATAGGAGTAAATAATAGCTTTTGTGAGGCCCTTTACTGCTTGCTTTTATTGGCGTGGGAGTGCAAAGATTTCATTTTGATCTCTTTCTCTGTGGGTTAAATGTCACTGTTATTGAGAAAGCCACGCATGCTCGCCAGTTTTTTTTTTAAATGCGCAAGTTCCGATTCGTTGCGCTTGAGCTATATTATTTAGGACACCATGTCGGCATTTTTCTGTGCCTGGTAGTTTTTTCTGGTTTAATCATTCGGGATTATCTTTTTCTATGAAAAAATTAATGCCAAACACATCTCAATACATTTGTAAAAGATGTTCAGATGTGTGTGTGTTTTTGTTTTTTTTTAATTTATCTTTTATTTATTTTATCCTTTTATATCGAGGATAATGGAATCGGCACTCATGTGCGTCTTTTTACATCCAGTCCCCGTGTGTATGCTGTTTTGTGAATCTTGTCATCTGTTCCCACCTGCACACAATGGCCTACTCTTACGAGATACGGAACAGGATTTAACGTGTGCGCAAGATGTTCTGCGTGCGTTTGCCCCCGGGGCCTCGGTTTATAGTCTCCTCCGAAGGACTTTGGGGGAGAGTGGAATCGGCACTGATGTTAACTCCAGGAGAAAAATTCCTCGACACCATTATTTAGCGCACGTAAAAGAACCCACGGCAGCAAGAGCGTTGTTCCTGACAAAATTCTATAGAAAAAATGCCACCCTGACAGAGAAACAAATACAGTTGCAGACAGGAAAAAGAAAAAGAAATAGATGGTGCTGTTTTTGTGGCGACGCACTCTCCCGGGGACAGCAGCCCGAATTTCACGCAGAGAAATCTGCTGTGAAATAAAATGATATAAATAAATTGATAAATAGATAAATACATAGATAATAAAAGGGGTGTCATCAATGTTTACGTAAAAAGGAAGGAGTGGGAATGGCCAGGTGCTACATCAGTGCCAACTTGCTCCCCTGAATGTCGCTGGAATGGTCCATTGAAAAGCAAGTCGCCAATACCATTGGTTTCAGTGCCGTCACAGGAGCGCCAGAACGTTGTCATAATTGTACAGACACAATTATACAGCCCTGATTATCGAAATGTTATTTCCCTTGACAAGCTAGCTGAAAGGTAGAGGTGCTGCCATAACCTATGCAGTCATTGGAAAGCAAGATGTCAAAGACTTCAACTTCTCTAGGGGCCAGCATTATGAGGGCTGCGCCCGTCTCCTCTCCCTCGCTGCTTTACCTTCCCTGACCCTAAAGAGGACACGTACCCATTGACAGCTGGGTGAACTGGGAGACTGTACTGAAGCCAAGGCGCTCAAACAGTCACCCATCCACGAGGCAACCATGCTCAACGCTGCGTAACCTTAGATTTCTGGGGGTAAGCGACTGCTCTGACTGCAGATCTATCCATGTAAGTAAAGGTACAACATTTTTCTCCCTGACAAGTCTGCATAACTAGTTGCAAAATCGGTCAGCTGCTACTTAGGTCGTGGACATAATAAAGGTAAAAAGGTAAAGGTGTTCCATAACCTAGGTGTTAGGGGAGCGAGGCATCAGTGACATCAGCTTCTCTATGGGCCAGCATATTGAGGGCGGCACCCATCTCCTCCCTCGCTGCTTTACCTTCCCTGACCCTAAAGAGGGCAGGCCCAATCAATCCAATTATGTTGCTTAGGGCCCCGCCGACCGCACAGGCCATATTGGGGCTGT
>CM060338.1:4456213-4485967 GCA_030674155.1 Stramonita haemastoma
TGGGCACCACATTTTCTGATTGCATCTCCGATCCTTGCTAAAAGTTAGAATTCAATAGAATAGAATAGGACAGACTAAAATAAATGAAATAAAATTGTAAAACCTTCTGCCAAAAATGATAAAATAGGAAATAAACCAAAATAGCATAGCTTAGAAATAAAGTAGTTGAAAAAAACAACAACTAGCATAAAAGAAAAAATAGATTTGAACTAGGGACAAAATAGTGCAAGAGATCTAAGGAGAGCAATCTTGGTGACAGTGATGTCTTGGTGTCGAAAACTACCGTCACTTCAAAGGCTTTGAGACATTGTTTATGAGAGAGAGAGGGGGGGGGGGGGGGGGGGGGGGGGGGGGGGGGGGGGGAGGGGAGGGGAGGGAGGAGGAGAGAGGAGAGGGGAGGGAGAGGGGGGGAGGAGGGGAGAGAGGAGAGGAGGAGAGTACTCTTTGGAACAGTGGTTGAGGGAGAGTGGTTTCATCTTTGGGCAGTGGTTTGAGGGAGGGTGTGGACTTCATCTCGAGGCGGGGTTGTGGGGAGTGTGGCTTCATCTTGGGACAGTGGTTTTGAGGGAGGTGGTTCATCTTGGGACAGTGGTTTTGAGGGAGTGTGACTTCATCTCCGGGACAGTGGTTTTGAGGGAGTGTGGCTTCATCTTTGGGACAGTGGTTGTTAGTGAGGGAGTGTGCTTTGGACTCTTCATCTTTGGGACAGTGGTTTTGAGGGAGTGTGACTTCATCTTTGGGACAGTGGTTTTGAGGGAGTGTGGCTTCATTTTTGGGACAGTGGTTTTGAGGGAGTGTGGCTTCATCTTAGGGACAGTGGTTTTGAGGGATTTGACACTGCCATCCCCTCATATTTTCCAAACATTTCCTAGTTTTTTTCCTTCCCGCTCCGTATTGGACACGGGTCCTCACCTGGTTAGTCGCCATGTGGATCACACAGGTGTTCTCATCAGGGAGTTCAGAGATCAAAGACTGGACCGGCCTTGACATGGCTGTTTTGCTACAAAAGGCAGAAGACAGACAGACAGACAGATAGACAGACGGACAGACAGAGGCCAGCGTAGAGAACACTGTCACCAACGCGTACCTCCGCCATCACGGGACTGATGATAGGAGACCAGAAAGCGCCACTGAAGTCCAACAGAATTCAGTGCTGTCACATCACGTCCAACCGAAAAAAAAGTCGGGTATCAAAATTCATGTTGTCCTCTAACTCCCTGAACTGGTTTCTGTCTTTGTACGACGTATTTCTTCATGTCTGTTGTCGACTATGCCTACTCCTCTGTCTGGATTTTCTGTTCTTGTTTGTATGACTGTGTGCATTACTGTAGTTTTTGTCCTTTTCTGCTCGTCTTTTTCGGAGCGTGTGATTCATTTTGAAAATGTATCATCACTTGTTGGTAGAATCTGTGCTTGTATTTCAATCTTTTGTCTTGCTCATCTTTTTCTGCCTGTCTAGGGCATGAAATTATGGAAAATAAAAATGAAGATCACTACGAGATCACAGCAACAAGAGCCACTGAATCCATTTTTTTAAACTGCATAATTACTTGGATGATGGTATAGTACAGCATTAGGAATCAACTTTGAGAGTACTCACAGGGATGTACTTTGCCCTTTTTTTAAAAACTCAAAAAGTGCTCTAGTGTCGGTAGGCCCGAGAGACCGAGGACTTGCAGTGTTGGTCGAGGTATTTATTCACACACTCAGTAAAGCATCTATAGCGTGTTTGATGCTTAACTCTGTGATCACAGTCGTCCCATTGAACCTATAAGTTTTGCCCTGGGTCAAGGCCTAGATTTAAAGAAAAATAAAGAACACTCTTTATGCTACTGATGGGATTTTAACCGACGACCTAACGACCGAGATTCCAGTGTGTTACCTTTTACATTGTGGCAGCTGGCGAACTGTTTTAGTTTTGTCACGTATAAATGTATCGTTGATTTTAAGGTTTGCTGTGTTTTTTTTTTCTCTTTTCCTAAAGTTCGGGACTTGCTTCTGTTTGACCAGGTACGAGAAGAGCCAGAATGAGTCAAGTCTAGCGCCATCGGTCAGTAAATGACGGGAAACACCGCCTGTGCCAAAGTCAATCCACCAGAACAGAGGAAACATCGCCTGTGCCAAAGTCAATCCGCCAGAACAGAGGAAACATCGCCTGTGCCAAAGTCAATCCGCCAGAGCAGAGGAAACATCGCCTGTGCCAAAGTCAATCCGCCAGACAGAGGAAACATCGCCTGTGCCAAAGTCAATCCCCAGAAGCAGAGGAAAACACCGCCTGTGCCAAAGTCAACACGCCAGACCAGCTGCAGTCAGGTCCAGCGCCATCAGTCACTGAAGGAGGGGAAGCATCACAGCTGTAAGTTCCATGCACCTGCCTGCATGAAGCGGAACCCAGGTTAGAAAAAAATCTGATCTTATTTGTTGACAAACATTTCGATTTTTTTTCTGAATTTCATTGTATCCCTTATTGTTGATGAAAAAAGTTTACATTGAGATCAAATAGTTGGATTTTTTCTGTTTGTATACATTGACAGATTGATTCAGCAACTCAAAGGACTGCTTTCAAATAAAATTATTACCGAAAATAACTGAGCAGCTAGTTAAATGATACATTTTTGTTTGTTGCTGTCCTATCAGATTTGATCGTCTTAAGTTAGAATGACATTTTTCATGCTTCAGATTTGTTTTTTTTTAATTATAAACAAAACACAGGCAACACATAATACAGGAAAATCAAACAGGCACATTAACGAAGTTTTTTTTCCCTTTTTTTATAACTTATTTGCAAAAGTAACGACCACAAAGTAATTAAACAACTCTTCATTAGTATCGTAAAGGACACTGTAACTGAGTGGTTAACACCGTTCGACTTCAGTCCTGTGGGGTCATGAAGTCGCGGGTTCGAATTTTGTCTGTGTGTGGTAAATTAGGGATTGGGGATTTTTACAATCGCCCAGGTGAAGACCTGCCAGTGTTTTAATTCTGTCAGTGTAGATACACATGCAGAAGATCAATTATACACGTTAATGATCCCATAACTCGTGTCAGCGTTCGGTTGGGTTTCGGAAACATGAACATACTCGAAGCATAATTACCCGAAACATAGATCCCCGAAGTTGGAATGCGGCTACCTACGTGGTGGGTGAGAATCCGTAAAACTTCACCATTGGTGAACCTCGGGGCTCTAGCCCAGGAAGAAAGAAAAGAAAGAAAACTTAGTGGTTCATGATACTGACGATTGTAACGTGTGTGCTTTGGCAGTTAAGTCCAGGAAGAGCAGGACACCCACATCATCGACTCCAGGACACCGCCGTCGCCGAGGACATCACATCCACCGTCGTCAAGGGTATTGCATCACCAAGGACATCGCTGCTGCCGCGAAAGAGGATATTCCCCTTGCCGAGAACCCGAGAACCTCTCCAACACATTTTGGTGCAGAACTCTCCAGATTTTGTGGAGCAACAGGGGGGGGGGGGGGGGGGGGGGCTGACTTCAAGCATATCGCCGCCATCGCGTCATTAAGAACACCCCTTGAACATTCTGGTTTAGAACTCTCAAGATTTTGTGGAGCAGCTAGGCTAGGGGAGAAAACTGAGGTCCAATATGTGGCACAGTCATCTGCAATGATCAGGGAACGTTGCAAAATTGTGTGTGTGTGTGTGTGTGTGTGTGTGTTGTGTGTGTGTGTGTGTGTGTGTGTGTGTGTGTGTGTGTGTGTGTGTGTGTGTGTGTGTGTGTGTGTGTTTGTGCGGGTGTGTGAGTGTGTGTGTTGTTGTCTTTAATTTTACGTGTGTTCACTTCTAGTGATATTAGACAATGAAGAACAAAGAAAAAAAATCTTATTCAAAAACATGCCCCCCCCCCCCAAACCCCCTGAAAAAACCCACAAAGAAACCTGCTTATGCAATAGAAATAACAAAAATATAAAAGGGTATTAATGTTAATGCAAATATGACAAATGCCCTATGGGACTGTGATAGAGACCTTTCACAATTTCAAATGCCAATTTTAAATTACTGAATATTCTGGTGAGTGAGTTTTCAGAAAAAATGGGGCATGGAAGGCTTTTACACTCTTGCAGTCAAAAAGTATACGAGTATTAGTGATATTCTCACCACACAGACATTTATCTTTTTGCTGAACTTTGTTATCAATGCGTTTAGTTTAATACAATATTTTGTTTTACGCTAAAACATTACACAAGCCTTTGAATGGTTAACAACTCGTATTGATCGTAGTTGTGTTTACAAATATATTTTTTCTAATTAGTTTTGACCTTCCCCATAATTTCTGCTCTAGTAACTGTACCCCTCTTGCAAGGATAAAGGCACATGCAATTCTTTTGAATCCCGTCCACTTTTTGCACCTTTATTAGCAACCCTATCCACACTCATTAGGAAAGAATCCAGAGTGTGAAGGCACCCAACAAAATTTGCCACTTATCCCCTTTAAGGTCAAGAGATGTATGACATGCTTAATCTCTAATATAATTTTTGAAATTTTCTTTTAAAATGGAAATTTTAAAGCATACAATACAGACAGAATCAACGCTAAGGATTTGAAATACCCACAATGGCAAGTCAAGAATATAAGTGAGACCCATTAATATTGCTACTAGCTCTGCTGTAAATTTCGAGTGATGTTTACAAACATGATACGATTTTTCAATTTTTAAGCTGGTATACCAAAAGCAGATCCGGTTTCTTGATTATCTAGACGTGATACCTCTGTGTAAATTTTGTAAATGGTAAAAATATTTGTTGGATGTGGGATCGGATGTGTGCGTGCGTGCGTGCGTGCGTGTGTGCGTGCGTGCGTGTGTGTGGTGTGTGTGTGTGTGTGTGTGTGTGTGTGTGTGTGTGTGTGTGTGTGTGTGTGTGTGTGTGTGTTGTGAGGAGTAGTAGTAGTAGTGGTGGTAGTAGTAGTAGTAGTGGTGGTGGTGGTGGTGTGGTGGTGGTGGTGGTGGTGGTAGTAGTTAGTAGTAGGTAAGTGTGTGTATTTCTCCCACTTGGTTGAGTTTCGGCCTAAAAACAAAGTTACATGGTTTATTTTGGGTTCAGCCAGTTTTAAAAAGATTTAACGCCGTGAGGTTCTGGGTTTGGTTTCCAGCCTTGCTCTACCTTCCCCGTTTGACAGAAAAATAGAATTCAATGTCAGAAAACCCCACAACAGTTGAAAATCTGAAAGAGCCAGGAGGAACCTGACTGTCCTGGCCAAATTGGTAGGTTGAATTCTCAACTATATCCCCGAAGTTGGGATGCGGCTACCTAAATGATGTGATCGGACAGGCAAAAATCTCACCATTAGTAAACTTAAGAGCCCTAGCCGAGGAATGAAACTGCTTTGTGTAGAGAGGAGCTGGATATTTAGGATTGGATTTCAAAAGCGAAAGTTTAACAGAGCCTTAGCAGTTGATAGGACAGGTCATTTAAAAAAAAATAGTCGAATAAAGCTCTGCATCACTGTGTTTGCAGCTAAGTTCCATCAATTCTATCTGCTGCTGTGTCCACATGCTTTCCAACACATCCAGCCAACAGACCCACAACCCTTCCCCTTTTTGCATGCTTCCTCAATTTGGTATGCTTCCCCTTTTTGCATGCTTCCCCATTTTGCATGTTTTCCTTTTTTTGCAAGCTAACTGTTCATACTAATTAATCCTAACCTCTACACTAACCCTGGCCCCTCATGTGGACACAAAGGCAGATAGATGACATGGTATTAGCTGACACAATGGCGAATGGTTTCTTGTTGGGGGTGGTGGTAGAATGTTAGTGAAAGAGGAAGGATAGGTGGGGGGGGGGGGGGGTTAGTATACTAGGCAGTTAGGGCTGTGGGACTTGAAGGTGTGTGTGTGTGTGTGTGTGTGTGTGTGTGTGTGTGTGTGTGTGTGTGTGTGTGTGTGTGTGTGTGTGTGTGTGTGTGAGGATGTGTGTGTGTGTGTGTGTGTGTGTGTGTGTGTGTGTGGTGTGTGTGTGTGTGTGTGTGTGTGTGTGCAGGCATATGTATCTACACACCTGTGCTCCTACCTTTACTAAAAAATTACTCGGATCAGTGAGAGTGGGGGAAAAAGAGAGGGGGCTGCTGATGGAGAAAGCTTTTTTGTGACAATTATTTTGTAATGAAATTGCGTTCAAAAATTCCTTTTACCACTTTTCTCTTATTTTAAGTCTTAATACACTTGTCTTGTGCTGACCGTTTTACTTTTTCAAGCAAACAAAACATTTGTAATGTGGTTTGGAAAGTGTGTGGGGAGAGGTGGTCTTTTTTTTTTTTAATCACATCACATGTACAAACAGAAACAAAGCTTTAGCTATAATTGCCTTTGATATTGGCAGTTTGGGTGGATCGGGGGTCTAGCTGGAACGGGCCTGCCTAGACAGTGAAAAGTCCGAGTGTGCGGTGGTCTGGGTGCTAGTCTTTCAGATGAGACCATAAATCAATGTCTTGTGTGTTATACATAATTTAGTACACGCAAAAGAACCCACGGCAACAAGATGGTTGCCCTGGCAAAATTTTGTAGAAAATAGCTACCCTGATAGGAAACAAATTCAGTTGCAGACAGGAAAAAGAAATAAAAGGGTGGCGCTGCACTTGTGGCAACGGCAGCCGAATTTTACGCAGAGAAAAATGCTGTGACATAAAGCGAATAAAATAAAAATTAAATAAATAAATATGATGAGAAATGGTGTTAGATGATGTTGGTGGCAGATAATTATGTGTATTGATCAGCTGCTGGAAGATTGATGGCAGATTTTACACCAACACATTCTATGAGAATGTATGTGAAAGATTAATGCTGTAAAAATGTTGGGGGTTGTAAATACAAGCCTATGTTTTAAAAAAGCCAGAAAAAAAACTGTAAACTGACTAGAAAAATGTGAGGTGACATGAGATGATGCTAGTGGCAAATCTGTGTATTGATCTTCTGCTGGAAGATTGATGGCAGATTTTACACCAACACATAAGATGTGCCTGTGGTTTTTCTCTCTTTTTTGGTTGAGGATTTCTTGTATTTTTTCTATTTTAAAAAAATCGCATCAAATTTGAAAACAAAAAGAAAGCTTGTGTTGTAATAGGTATCAGTATTCTGTGAAATGACTACAGATGATGTTGGTGGCAGATCTGTGTATTGATCTTCTGCTGGAAGATGGATGGCAGATTTTACACTAACAGATATCTGAAGAAAAATGTCTATGCAAGATTGTTATGATTGGAGTATAGTAGTGGTTAAGGAATGCCTGTGCGCTTTTTTTAAATCTTAGTTTTTAATGATGATTAGATAAAATGTAGATTGACAAGAGAAATGTATAATATGCAAGATTATGATAGAAGTATAGTAGTTATGAGTGCTTAAGTGCTTTATAAATTTTTCTCTTTTTTAGGGATGATTAGATAAGATGTAGATTGACAAGAGAAATGTATGCTATACAAAAGGTGTGCAGAGAGTGGAGAGATTTTTTTTAAAAAGAGCATTAATTGTGAAAGGAAAAACAAAGCTGGCTCTGTAATTGTCCTTGATCTTGTGTAAGAGAACTTTGGTTCTTTTGGTGGCAGATCTGTGTGACGATCTTCTGCTGGAGGATTGACGGCAGATTGCACACCAGTATGTCTTAAGAAAAATACTTGTGAAAGACTACTGGTGTGTAATTTTAAGTGAAGCAATGAAAAAATGTGCGTTTTTTTTTCTTTTGGGGAGAAGGTTTTTTTTCTTTTCTTTTTTCTTTTTTTAAACCATGTGAAAACAAAAGGAAAGCTTGTGCTGTAGTCGGCATTAATACTGGAAAGATTTTGTGTATAGTATTGGATAAATGTGCCTGTGTTGTTGTTGTTTTTTAATTATGAGATTAAATGGAAATTGACAAGAAAATGTAGAAAATGTATAATGTATATCGTGTGCTGAGGGAGGTTTTGCTTATAACTTTTTTTTTTACTTTAATCACATCAAAAGCGAAAACAAAAAAAGTTTGTGCTGTGATTAGCATCAATAATCTGTGAAAAAACTTAAGATATGTTGGTGGCAAATCTGTGTATTGATCTTCTGCTGAAGATGGATGGCAGATTTTACACCAACACATCTTAAAAAATGTATGTGAAAGATTAACAGTATACAATATTAAGTGTAGTATTGGATGCAGTTTGGTGTGGCTGCTATTTCTTTTTTAACACAAGTAATGAGATCAAATGTGAATATACAAGAAAAAGGCAGTTTGTTGTAAAGTAGTGTAAGAAATGCACGAGAGATTTTATTTTTATTTTTACTCACATCTAAACTGAAAACGAAAAGGCTTGTGTTGTGATTCCTGTTTGATATTTGTTTGTGTTAAATATTGGATTTAAACAGGCCTGTGTGTTTTTATTTTCTTTAAGTTTTTGTTTTGGCGAAATAATGATCAGTTGTAAAATGGCAAGAAAAATATATTGTATGATAGTGTACAAGGTGTGCCCAAAGAGTTTTTTTTTAATTATCAATTTTTATAAAATGCATCAAATATGAAAACAAAAAGTTTCTGCTGTGATGGGCATTAATATTCCGTGAAATGACTTTGGATGATGTTGGTGGCAGATCTGAGTATTGATCTTCTGGTGGAAGATTGATGGCAGATTTTACACCAACACATCTTACAAAAATATATGTGAAAGACTGATAGTATACAATTTTAAGTATAGTATTTAAGAAAATATGCCTGTTTTTTTATTTTATTTTATAATGAGATCAAGTGGAAATTGTAAAGACAACTGTAGCATGATATATACTGGTGTAGAAAATTAGTGGGGAGAGGTTTCTGAATTTGCTTTAATCACATCAAATGTGAAAACAAAAAAAGCTTGTACTGTGATTGCTATTAAAATTCTGATGATGTTATTGTAGTATTGGATAAATCTGCCCTTTTTTTTTTTAGATAATGGATCAAATGGATATTGATAAAAGAAATGTATGTTCATAGCATATGTAGAAACTGAGCATGAGAGGTTTTGTTTTTTTATTTCAACTTTTGTTTTGTTTTTGTTTTTGTGTTTTTGGGGTCTTTTTTTGTAGATGAGATTAAATAAAAATTGAAAAAAGAAATGTAGAGTGTTTATAATGATATAGAAATGAGTAGGAGAGGTTTGTTTTTTATTTCCTATTTTTTTGTTTGTTTTTCATTTTTAGATGTCAAATGGAAATTGATAAAAGTAATGAAGTATGTTTATAGTGGATGTAGAAAGTGAGCAGGAGAGGTTTTGTTTTTCATTCTAATTTATAGTTTTCTTTTTTTTTTTTTTTAGATAATGAGATCAAATGAAAAATGCTAAAGAAATGTATGCTTATAGTAATGTAAACAGTGTGCAGAAGGGGTTTTGCTTTTTATTCCAATTTTTGTTTTTCTTTTTGTTTTTGTTTTTTTAGTAATGAGATCAGATGAAAATTGATAAAAGAAATGTAGTATGTTTATAGTAATGTACAAAGCATGCATGAAGGGGTTTTGCTTTTTATTTCGATTTTTAAAAATCACATCAAATGTGAAAAGAAAAAGGAAAGCTTGTACTGTGCTTGGCATTACTATTTTGTGAAATAAATTTGGATGATGTTGGTGGCAGATTTGTGTATTGATCTTCTGCTGGAAGATTGATGGCAGATTTTACACCTACACAACTTCCCAAAAGTGTGTGTGAAAGACTAGTAGTATATGAATTTACCTATAGCAGTGGTTGGAGTGTGACAGTTTTCTTTTCCCTTTATATTTTTGGTAATACCGTAAAATCCCTAGCATACGCCCACCCCCCTGTGCACTAATTTAGGGCAAAATTGGGGGGTGGGCGTTTGCTAGGGATAGACCCCTTTGCACACAGTATTTTTTGTGCTCAACCCTGTAACTGAGCGAATACAAATCCCGAAAGCATGTAAGTTAGGTCATGTGAGTAGAAGTGAAGTAACATAGAAAAAAAGGGACTTTGTGGCAAAGAAGGCCAACGAGTTCCATCGCTTTCCTTGTAGGTCGTTGTAGGTCCTTGTTTCGCAATACCCTGCCTTCAGATTTTTCATCTTCCAGATAATGCAGCACACCTTGGTTGACATGTTCAGATCTAACTGCTGGTCCTTTTGACAGTTTCCGTTTTTGTTCGTCTTTTCCGTATTGCTGTTCAAGTCTATCTCTGTTTTCACTCCATTCCCTGATCCTCTTCCTATCCACAGAAAATTCACGGGCACACTCCGAAACATTCCAACCTGCTTCATTATCCAGATACTGGAGGGCTTCCAATTTGAAAGATACAGTGTAAGACTGTCGCTTCAGCATTTTGCAAAAATGGCACAGAGAGATTCAAGAACCAACTTCCGGCCATCAGGAAGCGTTGTCAAAGTGTCGTATGTCAGTGACAGATAAGACCTCAGTGGAAAAAGCATGACGCAATTTTAAGTCACTTTGTTGGGGATGGGTGGGAGTGAGAAGAGGGGACAAAGAATAAGAAAAAAGGAAAGAAACACGAAAATGTACAGAAGGGGGAAAGATGACTTTTAGAACAGTCTGCACAAGTGCTAGTGAAAGTGAGCATAGTCTCTTTGAAAAAAGCAGTGTGGGCGTTTGCTAGGTAGCTACCCCTGTGCACAACTTTTGGCCTAAAGTGGGGGGTGGGCGTTTGCTAGATGGTGGGCTTATGCTAGGGATTTTATGGTAAGATCAAAATTAATATAAATTAGCAAGAAAAATGTGATAGTTTCTAGAAAATTTGTGCTGCCATTGGTATTAGTATTCTCCAAAATGACTTTAGATGATGATGGTGGCAGACCTAAGTATTGATCTTCTGCTGGAAGATTTATGGCAGATTTTACACCAACACATCTTACAAAAAATATGTGAAAGACATAGTATATCATTTTAAGTACAGTGTTTAAGAAAATATGTCTGTGGGTTTTTTGTGTTTTTTGTAATGAGATTAAGTAGAAATTGCAAAGACAACTGTAGCATGATATATACTGGTGTAGAAAGTTAGTGAGGAGAGGGGTTTTTTTTAATTTGTCTAAATCACATCAAATGTGGAAACAAAAAAAGATTGTACTGTGATTGCTATTGATATTCTGAAGATTTTATCATAGTATTGGATAAATGTGCATGCTTTTTTTCTTTTGTTTTTGTTTTTTTAGATAATGAGATCAAATGGATATTGATAAAAGAAATGTAGTATGTTTAAAGCAATGTAGAAATTGAGCATGAGAGGTTTGTTTTTATTTCAATTTTTAAGTTTTTTTTTAGATAATGATATCAAATAAAAATTGATAAAAGAAATGTAGTATGTTTATAGTAATGTAAAAATTGAGCAGGAGATGCTTTGCTTTTTATTAGAATTTTTGTTTTTTTCATTTTTAGACAATAAGATCAAATGAAATTTGATAAAGGTAATGTAGTATGTTTATAGTGATGTAGAAAGTGAGCAGGAAAGGTTTTGTTTTTTATTTCCATTCTTGATTTTTTTGTTTTTAATTTTTAAGTAATATCGAATGGAAATTGATAAAAGTAATGTAGTATGTTTATAGTGACATAGAAAGTGAGCAGGAGAGGTTTTACTTTTCATCTTAATTTATAGGTTTTTTTTGTTTGTTTTGTTTTTTAGATAATGAGATCAAATGAAAATTGTAAATGAAATGTAGTATGTTTATAGCAATGTAGACAGTGTGCAGAAGGGGTTTTGCTTTTTATTCCAATTTTTGTTTTTCTTGTGTTTTTTAGATAATGAGATCAGATGGAAATTGATAAAAGAAATGTAGTATGTTTACAGTAATGTACAAAGCATGCATGAAGGGGTTTTGCTTTTTATTTCGATTTTTTAAAAATCACATCAAATGTGAAAAGAAAAAGAAAGCTTGTACTGTGCTTGGCATTACTATTCTGTGAAATAACTTTGGATGATGTTGGTGGCAGATCTGTGTATTGATCTTCTGCTGGAAGATTGATGGCAGATTTTACACCTACACAACTTCCCAAAAGTGTGTGTGAAAGACTAGTAGTATGTGAATTTACCTATAGCAGTGGTTGGAGTGTGACAGTTTTCTTTTCCCTTTATATTTTTTGTATTAATATCAAAATTAATACAAATTTGCAAGAAAAATGTGATAGTTTCTATGATGTTTTGGAAGGTGTGGATGATGTGAATAGTGTGTGAGAAGAGGGATTTTTGTTTTTTCTTGAAAATGACATGAAATGTGAAAACAAAAAGAAAGCTGGTGCTATGATTGGGTGAAATAATTTTAGATGTTGTTGGTGGCAGATCTGTGTATTGATCTTCTGCTGGAAGATTGATGGCAGATTTTACGCCAACACATCTTAAGAAAAATGTAAGTGAAGGACCAATGAGATATGATTTTAAATGATGTATTGGATAAAAAGTGCCTGTTTTGGTGTTGTGTTGGGAGAGTTTCTTTTCCTTCCTTTTTTTAATCACATCAATTGTAAAAAAAATAATCATAAAAAAAAGATAAAAAGAAAACTTTTGCTGTGGCTGGCATTGATATTCTATGAAATTACTTTAGAAGATGTTGGTGGCAGATCTGTGTATTGATCTTCTGCTGGAAGACTGATGGCAGATTTTACACCAACACCTCTTACAATAAATTATTTGTGAAAGACACATAGCTTATCAGTTTAAGTATAACAGTGGGTAAAGTGTAAATGGTACCTTTTTCATTTTTTGGTAAAGAGATCAATAGTAATGTAAAATGAGAAGAAAAATGAAACAGTTTGTATAATGCTGGGCAAGGTGGACAAAGTGTATTAGGGAGATATATTGTTTGTTTTTAAAATCACATCACATGTAAAAACATTTAAGAAAGCTGGCGCTGTGACTAGTTATGTAGTGCATAAAATGACTTTAAATGATGCTGGTGGCAAACCAGTTTAGGGATCTTCTGCTAAAAGATAGATGGCAGATTTAACTTCAAGACACCTTACAAAAAATATATATGAAAGACTAATGGTATAAAGTTTTAAGTAGAATGATGAATAAAACATGCCTAAGTTTTTCTCAACCCCACCCCCCCAGTTTTTTTTTCGTTTTTTTTAAAGTGTAAGTATAAGGAAAGCTTGTGCTATGATTGGCATTAATATTCAGTTAAATGATTTTAGATGATGTTGGTCGCAGATCTGTGAATTGATCTTCTACTGGAAGATTGATGGTAGATTTTATGCTAACTCATCTAACGAAAAATACATGTGAAAGACTAATGGTATGTGATTTTAAGTATAGCATTGGGTAAAGTGTCAGTGTCTTCTTTTCCCCTTTCTTTTTGGAGGGGGGTGGGGTGGGTGGTAATGAGATTCAAAATTAATGTAAATTAGCAAGAAAAATATCATGGCTTCTATGATGTTGTTAAGTGTCAGGAAAGGTTTGTTTTCTCTTTTTTATTTGAAAAAACAGTTACATCAAATATAAAAGCAAAAAGAATGTTGTGCTATGATTAGCAATAGCATTCTGTGAAATAACTTTAGATGATATTGGTGGCAGATCTGTGTATTGATCTTCTGCTGGAAGATTGATGGCAGATTTTACACCAATACATCTTGAGAAAATTGTCTGTGAAGGACTTCTGATATATGATTTTAAATGTCTGGAATAAAACGCACCTGTTTGGATTGTTTTCTTTTTCTTTGTGTTTTTGTTGTGTTTTTTAAATATCGATTTTGAAATGACAAGAAAAATGTAGCATATTGTATAATAGTGTTGACAGTATGTTTTGGGAGACTTTTAAAAAATTTTTCATCGCATCAGTTGTAAAAAAAATTATAATGAAAAGAAACCTTTTGCTATCATTGGCATTAATAATCTGTGAAATAACTTTAGATGATGATGGTGGCAGATCTGTGTATTTATCTTCTGCTGTGTGTGGTTTGTTTTTTTCTTTGATTTTTTTAAATAATGAGATCAATTGTGAAATGCCAAGAAAAATGTTATATGTGGTATGATAGTGTTAAGTGTGCTGGGAGAGGTCTTGTTTTTATTTTCATTTTTTTAAATTGCATCTGATTTGAAAACAAAAAAGCTTGTGCTATGATTATCTTCAATGTTCAGTGAAATGACTTCGGATGATGTTTGTGGCAGATCTGTGTATTATTCTTCTGCTGGAAGATGGATGGCAGATTTTACACCAACATAGGATCATGTTATATGTCATGCACGTGGAGTTTTTGGTGGGAGTTTTCTATCTATTAATGAATCAAATGAAGATTGGTGATAAAAAAAATATAGTCTGTGTAATATAATGGTGTGTGGGGGAGAAGGGGTCTTTTCTTTCTTTCTCTTTTTATTTTTTTAAAAGAGTCAAATTAAGTGTGAAACAATAACAAAGATCTTCATTTAGATGCTATCTTGATAGCAGATCTGTGTGTTGATCTGCTGGAAGATTGATGGCAGATGCTACACCATAACATCTTAGAAAAATACATGAAAGACTAAGGTATGTGATTTTAGGTATAGTATTAAAGAAAATGTGCCTGTGTTTTTGTTTTGTCTTTTTTTTTAATATGTAGATTAAATGTTAAATGACAAAAAATGCAGTATGTTGTATAAAAGTATCGAAATTGTGCCCAAAGTGGTTTTCTTTTCTCAAGCTATTTTTAATCACATCAACAGTGAAAACAAGTTCGTGTGCTGTGATTTCTTCTCATATTCTATAAATTGATTTTAGATTATGTTGGTTTCATATCTGTGTATTGATTTTCTGCTGAAAGATTGATGGCAGATTGTACACCAACTCAACTTCCGAAAAATGTAATGTAAAAGACTAATGGCTTATATATTAAAATATAGCAATGGGCAAAGAGTGACTATTTTCTTTTTCTTTTTTTTTGTAATGAGAACAAAACTTATGTATATTGGCAAGAAAACTGTACAATTTCTGTGATGTTGTAGAAACTGTGTGTGATGTGAAAAGTAAGAAGGGGTTATCTTTTGTTGTAGTTTTTTTCTCTTTGCTTTTCTTAATAGTCACATCAAAATATGAAAGGAAAAAAGAAAGATGGTGTTGTGATGGCATTAGCATTCTGTAAATTGACTTTAGATGATGTTCGTGGCAGATCTGTGTGTTGATCTTCTACTGGAAGATTGATGGCAGATTTTACACCAACTCAACTTCCGAAAAATTTAATGTAAAAGGCTTACAGTTTATAATGTGAAATATTGCAGTGAGTAAAGATTGACCATTTTCTCTTTCCATTTTTTGTAATAAAAAATGTGATAGGTTCTATAATGTTGTGGAAACTGTGTATGGTGTGAAAAGTATAAAGGGTTTTTTGGGTTTGTTTTTTTTTTGTTTGTTTGTTTGTTTTTTTTTTTTTTTTTTTGCTTTTCTTAATAATCCATCAAATGTGAAAAGAAAAAGAAACCTGGTGCAATGAGTTCCTGTAATATTCTGTAAATTGACTTAAATTGATGTTGGTGCAGATCTGTGTACTGGTCTTCTGCTGGAAGATTGATGGCAGATTTTACACCCAGGTATCTTCATGCTAAATGTCTCATTGTGTGTAAAGTAATATACGCCTGCAAGGTTTCTAGAAGTATTTTTAATCAATTCAAATAAAAGATATGGGAGAAAAGTAAAGGGCTGTATAATAGTGTGAAGTGTGTGGGAAGAAGGGGCATTTTCTTTCCTTTTTTAAAAGTCAGATTAAATGTAAAAGGAATATTAAAGTTTGTCATGTTAATGTTATCTAGGTGGCAGATCTGTGCATTGATCTTCTGCTGGAAGATTGATGCCAGATTTTATACCAACACAACTTCAGAAAAATGGATGTGAAAAATACTGGTATATGATTATAAGTATAGCCGTGGTAAAACTTTAACTGTTTTCTTTTTTCTACTTTTGGTAATGAGATCAAAACTAATGTTTATTGGAAAGAAAATGTAAAAGTTTGTATAATATTGTAAAAGGGTGTAAGGAAAGTTGGGGGGGGAGGGGTACTTTGTTTTTTTAAATCACATCAAATGTGATTGGCATTAATATTCAGTGATATAATCTTAGATGATATTGGTGGCAGATGTGTGAATTGATCTTCTGCTGGAAGATTGATGGCAGATTTTACACCAACACATCTTATGGAAAATGTATGTGAAAGACTAACAGTATATAATAAGTAATATTGGATAAAATATGCCAGTGTGGCTGGGTCTCATTTTTAAGTAATGAGATCAAATGTGAATTTACAAAAAAGAGTATGTTGTATAATAGTGTCCCAGGAGATGTTTTAATTTTTGTTACATCAAATGTAAAAACAAAAGGCTTGTGTCTGATTGGCATTGAGAGTTTAATGATTTTATTGTAAAGTAGGACAAAACGTGCCAGTGGGGTTTGTTTTTGTTGGACTTTTGAAAATAATATCAATTGTCAAATGGCAGGAAAAAATATTATGTTGTATAATGTTGAGAGTATGCTTGAGAGTTTTTTTTTTTTATTACATCAGATGTAACAAAAAGCTTGTACTGTGATGTCCATGAACATTATATGAAATGACTTTAGATGATGTTGGTGGCAGATCTGTGTATTGATCTTCTCCTGGAAGATTGATGGCAGATTTCGCACCAACACATATTACAAAAAATTATCATGAAAAACTAATGGTATATGGTTTTAAGTATAGTAATTAAGAGAAAGGTGGGGGTGTGTGTGTGTGTGTGTGTGTGTGTGTGTGTGTGTGTGTGTGTGTGTGTGTGTGTGTGCCTGTGTGTCTGCGTGCTGTGTGTGTGTCGCTTTTGTGTGCCTTCTTGTGTTGTGTGTGTGTGTGGTGTTTGTCTTGTTGTGTGTGTGTGTGTGTGTGTGTGTGTGTGGTGTGCGTGTGCGTGTGCGTGTGTTAGGTAATAAGATCAAAATCAATAAAAATTCTCTTTAAAAGAAAAAAAGGGTAATTTGTTGTATACTAGTGTTGAAAATGTGACTAAAATGGGTTTTTTTCTTTGAACTTCTCTAATCACATCAAATGTAATAATATATATAATAAAATTATTTATTTATTTATATATATATATATATATATATATATATATATATATATATATATATATATATATATCAACTTGTGCTGTAATTGGCATTAATATTCTGTGAAATGACTTTCTATGATGTTAATGGCAGATCTGTGTATTGATCTGCTGGAAGATTGATTGCAGGTTTTACGCCTACAGATCTTATGAAAATATATATGAAAGAGTAATGATATGTGATTTTACTTAAAGGAGGAAAGAATGTGCCTGTTTTTTTTGTTTTCTAAAACATGTCAAATTTAAAATAAACAGAAAAGATGGCATGTTGTATACTGGCGTAGAAAGGGCGTGGGGAGGGAGGCGTTCTTTTTATTTTTAATTTGTTTTACTCAAACCAATAATCGCTGATTGGGTAAAAATCGAAAAGCGTGTGCTGTAATTGGCATTAATATTCTGTGAAATGACTTTAGATGATGTTGGTGGCATATCTCTGTATTGATCTTCTGCTGCAAGATTGATGGCAGATTTTACATCAACACATATGAAAAATGAACTCGAAAGATCGAACTGAATGTTAAAGTCATTGGATCAGACTATAAACCGAGGTCCCGTGTGCGAACGCATGCAGAACATCTTGCGCACACGTTAAAATCCCGTTCCGCCTTTCGGAAGAGCAGGCTATCGTGTGCGGGTAGGAGAGATGACAAAATTATAGTAAAAAAAACAAACCAGCATGCACAAAGGTGTTGTGTTTAGACACCATCCCTGAGGGGAAAAAATAATGGTAGGCGCTGCACTTGTGGCTAGAAGCTCTACCCGGGGAGAGTAGCCCGTATTTCATGCAGAGAAATCTGCTGTGACATAAAGTGGTATAAAATAAAAATAAAATAAATAAATAATGGTATATGAATTTAAATGATATAATAATAAATAATATGCCTCTGTTTTTGATATGAAAATAATGTCAAATGGGAATTGACAAGGAAAATGTAGCATGTTGTATGATTGTCAAAAGTGTGTGGAGAGGTTTTCTGTTTTCTTTTTAAGGTTTTTTTTTTTTTTTTAAGTCAAATCGGTAAATGTTTATCTGGTAATTAAAAGAAAGCTTTGCTGTAGTTGACATTACCATTCTGTGAAAAATACTTTCGATGATGTTGGTGGCAGATCTGTATTGATCTTCTGCTGGAAGATTGATGGCAGATTTTACACCATCATCACAAAATGTTTGTAAAAGACTGTTATGATTTTCAGTTTAGTAGTGGTAAAGTGTGACTGTTTTATTCCCCTGTTTATAGTAATGAGATCAAAATTAATGTTAACTGGCAAGAAAAATGTAACAGTTTGTGTAATGTTGTGGACAGTGTGCATGGTGAAGATTTTTGTATCTTCATATTTTTGAACAGCATCAAATATGAAAACAACAAAAAAGCTTTACTGTGGTTGCCAGTGATACCAATGCCTGTATGTATAGTATTGGATAAATGTGCCTGTGTGTTTTGTTTCTTTTTTTAAAATAGTTTTTTTAATAATAAGATAAAATGTAAACAGCAAATATTTATATATCATGTTGTGTACTGGTGTATACAGTGTGTCGGGAGATGTTTCCTTCTTTTCTTTTTTTTTTTTTTTTGTTGTAAATCACATGAAATTGAAAACAAAAAAGAAATCATGAGCTGAGAATGGCAATGATATTATAATGATTTTGCATAGAGGATTTGACAAAAGATGCCTGTGTGGGTCCTTTTTTTAACTTATGAGATCAAATGAAAATTGACACAAAACTGTATGTTTTATAAAAATGTAGATAGTTGGCCTGAGCAGTTTTCCTCTTTTATTATGTTGACTTTTAAATCTCATCAAATGTGGAAACAAAAAGAAAGCGAGTGCTGTAATTGGCATTACAATTCTGTGAAATGACTTTACATGATGTTGGTGGCAGATATGTGTATTGGTCTTCTGCTGGAAGATTGATTGCAGATTTTACACCAACCCAACTTATGAAAAATGTATAATGAAAGATTAGCAGTGAATAATATTAAGTGAAGTGTTGGATAAAATGTGCCTGTGTGGCTGTTTTTTTTAATGTAGGTAATAAGATTAAATGGGAATGTACAAGAAAAAATATTATCTGTTGTATAATAGTGTAGAAAATGCGGGAGTAGAGGTTGTCTGAAGTTGTTGTTTTTTTTAATCACATCTAAAGTGAAAATGGAAAGGCTTGTGTTGTGATTCACAATTCATATTTTAATGATTTTATGTATAGTACTGGACAAAACGTGCTGGTGTGGTTTGTTTTTCTTTTGATTTGCTTTTTTAAAACAATAACATCAATTGTGACGCTCCACCACATAATGAGACGGAGTGCACATGAAGTCAATTTTTAGTTATTGACATGTTATTAATGTGCAATAAAGTGGCTATCAAATACAAAAAACAGATTGAAAATCGGACAATTTTGTGCAACATTATTACGAATTGACATGATAGACTGCAGGATGTGACAAAATGAGAAACGGGCAAGTTTATTTTAGTAACAGGTTGTCAGAATGAGGGCTTGGGTATTTTCAAAACACATTTAAAAGCAAAAGGAATAAAAATGAAACCTCCATATTTCATTATAAGATAAATAAACAGATCTAGTTTAATAATCAATCAAAATCACAAAATTGACAACTTGACCCCCACCTGCCTTTAAAGGCTCCTAGCGCGAAATTGGGTAATGTGCTAAGCGACTGATTTCGTGTGGAGCGTCACAATTGTGAAATGACAAGAAAAATATATTTGGTATAATAGTGTTGAGAGTGCAGTGGAGGTTTAGTTTCATATTATATTTTTTTAAAAATACATGGATAGGTATATGGCATATTATTCTAAGTATAGTTTTAAAGAGTATGTGTGCGTATTTTTTTTGGGGGGTGGGGAATAGTTGCCTTTATTTTTCAAGATCAAATTAAAAATGACAAGAAAATTGTATGTAGTATAATAGTGTTGAAAGTGTGCACCACGTGTTTTTTTTTCCTTTTTTTAAAATCACATAAAATGTGAAAACTAAAAGAAAGGTTGTGCTGCAGTTGGAATTACTTCATTAAATCGAAATTACTTTAGATGATGTTGGTGGCAGATCTGTGTATTGATCTTCTACTGGAAGATTGATGGCAGATTCTACACCCACACATCTAAAAAGTATATGTGAACGACCAGTGGGTAAAGTGTTTTAGTTTTCCTTTTTTATAATGAGATTTAAAATTGATGTAAATTGGCAAGGAAATTTAATAGTTTCCATAATGTTGTGAAAAAGTGTGTAAGGAGAGATTTGTAATTTTTGCTCTTTATAAATCACATCAAATGAGAAAACAAAAAGAAAGCTGGTGCTGTGATTACCTTGCTATTCTATTATAATTATGTAGAGTATTGGATTAAATGTGCCTGTGTGTTTTATCTGTTGCTATTTTTGATGTTATAAGATCGAATGGAAATTGACAAGAAAATGTAGAATATTGTACAATGATGTAGAAAGTCTGTGTGGATAAATTTTTGTTTCATATATATATATTTTTTTAAAATCACATCAAATGTGAAAACTAAAGAAAGCTTGTGTTGTAATTAGCATTCATCTTCTGTGAAATGACTTTAGATGATGATAGTGATAATTTGTGTATTGGTCTTCTGCTGGAAGATTGATGGCAGATTTTATGCCAACACAACTTCCAAAAAGTGTATGTGAAAGACGGGTATATGACTAAGTCAAATTTAGCACAAGTTTCGCAAAATGTATATGAAAGAGTAATGTATGATGTAAATATACTAGTAATTAACGAGCTTCTTTGTTTTTATTTTAATAATGTCAAATCTAAATTGACAAAAAAAAAAGCATGTTGTATGTGTAGGAAGCTCGTGGAGAGGGTTTTCTTTTCTTATTTTTTTTTTTTATTCAAACACCTTTTTTCTTGGGTAAAAAGAAAAGAAGGCTAGTGCCGTAATTAGCGTTAACATTTTGTGAAATGACTTTAGATGATGTTGGTGGCAGACCTGTGTATTGATCTTCTGCTGGAAGATTGATGGCAGATTTTACACTAACACAGCTTATGAAAAATCATTATGAAAGAGTTTTGATATACAGTTTTAAGTAGTTAGGAAAAGGTGCCTGTGTGTGTGTGTTTTCTGTGTGTGCGTGTGTGTGTGTGTGTGTGTGTGTGTGTGTGTGTGTGTGTGTGTGTGTGTGTGTGTGTGTGTGTGTGTGTGTGTGTGTGTGCGCGCGCAGCGCGCGCCTGCGCCTGCGCAGGGTTGTTGCTGTTATTGTGGTGTGTGTGTGTTTTCTGTGTGTGTGTTTCGGTGTGTGTGTGTGTTCTGTGTGTGTGTGTGTGTGTGTGTGTGTTGTGTGTGTGTGTGTGTGTGTGTGTGTGTGTGTGTGTGTGTGTGTGTGTGTGTGTGTGTTTTCTCTGTGTGTTTGTTTGTTTGTGTGTGTGTGTGTGTGTGTGTGTGTGTGTGGTGTGTGTGTGTGTGTGTGTGTGTGTTTAAATATGAGATCAAATATGAATTCCCTAAAAAAATACAAAAGTAAGCATGTTGTATAACAGTGTTGAAAATGTGCCTGAGGTGTTCAGTTTTTTTTTTTAATCACATCAAATGTAAAAACAAAGAAATCATGTGCTGTGATTGGCATGAATATTCTGTGAAAGGACTTCAGGTAATGTTGGTGGCAGATCTGTGTATTGATCTTCTGCTCGAAGATTTATGGCAGATTTTACACTTACAGCGAAGAAAATGCATATAAAAGACTAATGGTGTATGTTTTAAGTATAGCAGTGGTTAAAGTGTGACCGTTTACTTTCCCCTCTATTTTCGATGATGAGATCAAAATTAATTTAAATTGGCAGAAAATTGTAGCATTTTCTATAATGTTGTGGAAAGTGTGTGAGAAGAGATTGTCTTTTTTTTTTTTTTGGGGGGGGGGGGGGTTGCACTTTTTTTTAATCACATTAAATATGAAAACAAAAAGAAAACTTGTGCTATAATGGACACTGATAATTATTGTAAAGATTTTATGTATGTATTGGATTAAATGCCTGTGTGTTTTGTTTCTTTTGAAACTTTTTTTAAATTGAGATCAAATGGAAACTGACAAGAAAATGTATAGTGTACAATAATGGAGAACATCTGGGGGATAAATGCTTTTTTTTTATAACATTAGATGTGAAAACAAAACAAAAGCTTGTGCTGTGTTTGGCATTGATATTATGTGAAATGACATTAGTTGGTGTTGGTGGCAGATCTGTTATTGATCTTCTGCTGGAAGATTGATGGCATATGTAACACCAACTCAACTTTTGAAAAATGTATATGAAAGAGTAGTGGTACATGGTTTAAAATATAGTGAATTATGTCTCTTTTTTGAATAGGGTCAAAGGTGAATTACGAAAATTGTTTGTTGTATAATTGTGTAGAAAGCACTGGCGAGGGGTTTTCCTTTTTATTTTGTTTTTTTGTCAAACCAGTCAATTTTAGTTGGTAAAAATAATCTTGTACTGTAATAGGCATTACTATTCAGTGAATTGACTTCAGATGATGTTGGTGGCAGATCTGCGTATTGATCTTCTGCTGGAAGATTGATGGCACATTTTACACCAACACATCTTCCAATGTATGTGAAAGACTAATGGTATGTGATTTTGTGTATTGCAGTATTAGGAAAATGTGCCTCTGTGTGTTTGTGTGTGTGTGTGTGTGTGTGTGTGTGTGTGTGTGTGTGTGTGTGTGTGTGTGTGTGTGTGTGTGTGTGTGTGTGTGTGTGTGTGTGTGTGTGTGTGTGTGTGTTTTAAATAATGGACTCAAATATGAATTGTCAAATAAATGGTAGCATGTTGTATACCAGTGAGGAAAATGTGCCCTGAGGATGGTTTTTTTATATTGTTTTTAACCCCATCGAATGTGAAAACAAAAGAAAGCTTGTGCTGTAATTGGCATTAGTATTCTGTGAAATGACTTTAGATAATGTTGGTGGCAGATCTGTGTATTGATCTTCTGCTGGAAGATTGATGGCAGATTCTACACCAATATTTTTTACGAAAAAAAACATGTGTGATAGACTAATGGTATATGATTTTAAGAATCAAAGGGGATAAAATATGCCTATTTATCTTTTTCTTTGTCTGGTTTCTTTAATGATATGAAATGTCAATTGACAAGACAAATGTAGCATTTTGAATAATTGTGGAGAAAGTGAGATGGTAGATTTTACATCAACTTAGTTTACAAAAGATATATGTGAAAGACTTCAGGTAAATGAGTTTCAGTAGAGGAGTGGATAAAATGTGCCTGTTTTTTTCTTTTCTTTTGGTTTCTTTTGTTTTTTTAACAATGAGATCAAATGTAAGCTGAGAAGAAAAATGTAACGTTTTTTATAATGATGGAGAAAATATGTCCAGAGAGGTTTTCCAGATGTGAAAACAAAATCAGAGGTGGTCCTGTAAGTGCCATTAGAATTTGCCTAGTATGACTTTAAATGATGTTGGCGGCAAATTTGTGTATTGATCTTCTGCTGGAAGATTGATGGCAGATTTTACACCAATATATGTTTAGAAAATGTATCTGAAAGACGAACGGTGTATGATTTTAAGCATAGAAGTGGATAAAATGTGCTCGGTCGTTTTGCTTTTTTTTTTTTTTTTTTTTTTTTTTGGAATAATGAGATAAAATATAAATTGACAAGAAAAATGTAGTATTTTGTATGATAGAAAGTATGTTAGGATAGGCTTTTTTTTTTCCCAACTTTTCTATTCCATCAAATGTGAAAACAAAAATCGGGTGCTGTGGTTTCCACTGATGTTGCGTGGCATGAGTTTAGATAATGTTGGTGGCAAATCTGTGTATTGATCTTCTGCTAGAAGATAGATGCAGATTTTACACCAACACATATTGATGGTATATGACTTGTGGTGTGTAAAGTGTGCCTGCAAGGTGGTTTTTTTTTATTTAAATGTATCAAATGTTGATTGACTAAAACCAAAATGTAATGGTGTGTGTAAAGTGCGTGGGGAGAAGGGGTATTTTCTCTTAGCAAATCAATTATGAAATGAATAGCAAAGCTGGTCATGCGATTGCTGCTTTTATTAAGAAAAATGGCTTGAGTTAATGTTGGTGGCAAATTTGTGCATTGATCTCCTGCTGGAAGATTGACGGCAGATTTTACACTGTATTTTACCCAAAAAATGTATGTGATAGACTTAAGGTATTTGATTATGAGAAAGGAGTGAAAAATGTTCAGGTGGGTTTTCTGTATGTGCTTTTATTTTACATTTTTAAATGAGATGAAATGTAAATTGACAAGAAACATGTAGCATACAACTGAGAAATGTAGCATACAGAAATGTGTGAAAAACTATAATGCTATAAAATTTAATGTGCCTGTATGTTTTCTCATTGTCTTTTTGTTGTATCACTTTTGAAAAAAATTATACAAATATAATTGACAAGCTAAATGTAAATCATTTGTACAATATTGTGAAAAGTGTGTGGGGAGATGGGGTCTTTTTCTCAAATCACATCAAATGATCTTGGGGTTTTTAATCATAAAGAACGTATGTTGGAGTAAAATTGCTTATTGTGTTGAAAAAGTATATTTGTTTCTGTGAATGTTTTGTTTTTAACTGTCATAAAATAAATTCTACTGTGTGAGAAAAATCTTGATTTGTTTTGTGTGTGTCTTAGCAATTTGGGTCAGAATGCTTGTATGTTGGTGGCAGGAGGGGGGGGGGGGTTGTATGTGCATGCATGTTTTACATCTTTGCTTTTAAAAGACTTTCATGTAAGTCATGTCTAGTCCATGTTTTGGTGTGTGTGTGTGTGTGCGTGTGTGTGTGTGCGCGCGCGCGTGTGTGTGTGCGGGCGCGCGCGCGGCGCCGCGCGTGTGTGTTGTGTGTGTGTGTGTGTGTGTGTGTGTGTGTGTGTGTGTGTGTGTGTGTGTGTGAAGTCAAAGCAAGACCAACATTAATTTTCAGATGGTACACTCCCCCCTCCCCCCCCCCCCCTCCGTGGGGATGCCAGGGGACTTTCAGTACAAAGAGTATCCTCACCACCTATAAATTCCGTGTTAGAAATTGCCTCTTATCTGTCCCTCTCTTTGTCTGTGCTTGTTTATCTTCCTATCATCTCTTCTGTTTTCTGCTTCTTGGTCCATTTCCTGCCCTTTTTCCAGAAACTCAGAACTTGGTTTCAAGTTGCAAATTCATCGTTGTCTCTTTTCCACCCCTTTTTTCTTTCATGCTCTCTTGGGGAGTCTATGGTTCTCCAGAGATAGTAAGTCTCAGCCAGAACTTGATGCATGGAAAATGTGTATTTGCAAATAAAGGATACCTTCCACTTTGCCCATAAATATGTCTCGGGCTTGAACATGAACTAGAAATTTCTCGAGGGCAAACAAATGCAATCTTTCAATTATTTCACGATTATTTGAGAGACCCTTCGGTATATGTCTCATCCAAAGGACTTTTGGGGAGAGTGGAGTCTGCACTAGTTAACTCCAGGGAAAATACCTTCAAAGATAAGCTATTTGTCATAGCTGTTCTGTCAAACAAATAGGCTTAAAAAACAATTTTCACCCAATGCACCTACGTACGACGGCATCTGCGATGGACAAAAAACATAAAACAAACAAACACAAAACACACAACAACAAAAACACTAAACACACAACCCACAAGATGTGATTTTACAATTGTTCAACAGTGTAATGATGTTAAATAAGAATTCCATTCACGGCAGCATCACGTTAGCCGCGAAAACACAATAAAACAAAACTACACAAACATCACCAAAAACAAAAAATACAAATAACAAACATCGTTTAACGAAAAACACAATAATTACAACAATTAAAAAAACAATTCACGTCTAGCTAATCTTCCTTTTATAACAATGTACACATTTTAAAAATTTCATACTGCCAAATTCATTAACGTTATGATGTATGCATTGTATTTTGTATGAATCTTAAAACAATGTTGATGACAACCATATTGTAACTTCGTTCGGCGAAATCTTAAGGTTTTTGTGGTCATGCGGAAGGTTCGTTATTACAGTTGATACCTCGTTTTTTGTGCCTAATTTTTTTCTATTGATGAAAAACTAAAATAGTTTTTAATTAAAATATTGAAATACATTATATGTACTTAATCTGGCCTTTAATGTATTATCTTCAATTCAATGAAATGAAGTTTAATATTTATCTGAAGTGGAAGAAAGTATTGATTTTTTATGCTCATGTGGTATTGTGTATTCGCTTTTGCTTTGAAGATAAATCCAAGCTTTCCCGTCTAAATAGTCGGAGAAGATGTTGAATATTCCTTTTTTAAGGATCAACCAAAACGTTGTAACCAGTATTCCTTCCATTTTGTCCGTATGTAATAAAAGCCCTATATAAAAAAAGAATAACATGTTGATGATGATAGTGATGATAGTGATGATAGTGATGATGATGATGATGATGATGATGATGATGATGATGATGATGATGATGATGATGATGATGATGATGATGAACATCACAACCACCTTTTATCCATGTGTCTAATATCACTTAAAGTGCAAAGACAAAGACTAAAGACAGAAAGAACAAACGAATGAACAAACGAACGAACGAACGAACGAACGAGCGCGCACGCGCACGCACGCACGCACGCACGCACGCACGCACACACACACACACACACACACACACACACACACACACACGCACACACACACAGAGTGTGTTTTACAAAAGTCAGACCTTTGGCTAGAATGATTTATTAATATGACGGTTCCAGTTTTGCCACCGGCTGTCAATCAACTGTTTACGAAAAAAACAATAATACACAATATACAAACATCGTTTACGAAAACACAATAATACATTATAGAAACATTACGTTCTGCTATCTTCCTTTCCACATAAAATGTACACATTTTTAGAAAATCGTCACTGACGCCAATTTCAATTACGTTATCATCTAGTCATTGTATTTGTTACATCAGTGTAAAACATGTTTGCATCAGGACAACGCGAGCTAATTGTAACTGGTTTCGGCAAGGCACTTAAGGCAGCGCAAGGCATTTTCGCTTATGTGACAGATGACAATAGTTGCTGTCTGATAGTTCCATGATGAAAAACTCAAAATAGTAATTAAAAAAAATCAGTCTTGACTTAACTCAAACTATATGTATCTCAAGTTCAATGTATAATGCAAGTTAGATATTGTATCTGAAGTATAAAAAAAAAAAAAGTATTGATTACTATTTATCTCCTGGGTACTCTCTGTGTACTTGATAGGCCCTGCTTTAGTGTCAGAACTGTGCAGATAATTAATGTCTTATTTAACTCGAACTAGATAGTATCTCAAGTTCAATGTATATGAACTAGAATGCAAGTTGAGATATTGTATCTGAAGTCAAAATTAGTATTGATCCCTAATCCTGGGTACTCTGTGTACTCCCTGCTTTAGTGTCAGATCTGTGCACATAACTATTTTGCGTAACAGTGTAGCACTGTTTTGACCAGGTGACACGTTCACACAGATTGTTCCTTTGCAACGTAAGTGTCTGAAGTTTACAGGTCAGTTCATGTGCTTGTGGCTATGGAGTTAACATTTTACACTATCACAGGTACAACAATTGTCTGATATGATTTTTTTAATGTTGACGCAACAAATATAAAAAGGTAAAAAACAAAAAAACAAAAAACAAACCCATTATATATATATATATATATAATATAGATATAGATATAATATATAATAATATATACAGTATCAAAAATCTACATATCACAATCTGAATACTTGTGGCTTTGGTGTTCAACATTTGACACTATCACAGGTATAACCGTTGTCTGCTATAATTGTTTAATGTTGACGCAATAAATATACAGTATCAAAAATCTGCATATCACAATCTGTATACTTGTGGCTTTGGTGTTCAACATTTGACATTATCACAGGTATAACGGTTGTCTGATATGATTGTTTAATGTTGACGCAACAAATGTACAGTATAAAAAATCTACATATCACAATCTGCATACTTGTACCATCAGTATGTTCAGGTCTGTGGTTACATCAAGCGTTGATTATCGTGTTCAAAATATTCTGTGGCTTGTTACAGTTAGTCAAGAATTCACAGTAAACCCTATCCATCATTGTTATAATTATGATGCTAGATCTATTGTATATTTTAACAGTCATTATTCATCTTCTTATGATTGTAAGTGTGAATCATTTACACAACAAAAGTGGTGTGTGTGTGTGTGGTGTGTGTGTGTGTGTGTGTGTGTGTGTGTGTGTGTGCTTCTGTGGTGCGTCTTTGCTAGTGTTGGTGTTGTGTGGTTAATTGGTGTACGTGGTGAATGTGTTAGGTGGGGGCGTTCGCCTGTGTGTATGTCGTGCATACGTTCGTACTTGTGGTCGTGCTTTGAGTTGCACACAACACATATAAGTTGTGTATGGTTAACATCGGTGTCAGCAAAATTTAATAATCTGTTTGAAAAAAAATCGTGAGTTTGCTATCTGTCTTCAATGCACAGATTCTGTTTCATATGGTTGTCAATTGAATGTTACAAATCTATCGTCACAGTTTACATATTGTGACGTCAGTCTTTAGAGCTCGCACACAGCACAGTATAAGTGTGTAACGTCACGCCAGTGTAAACGGTTTACACATTACCAGATGTGTACTTGTAACATCAGTGTCAACAATCTACACATTACCTCGCAACTTTGACATCAGTGTCAAGAGTTTACATAGCATAGTCTGTATGTTTGTTACATCAATGTCAAGAATTGACATACCACGGTCTGTGCTATTGCTGTATCAGTGTCAAGGACCTAAACTATCAAAGTGTGTGTATTTGTCAAGAATTTGCCTATCACAGGCTGTGTGTCTGTTACACCAGTGTCAACGACTTAAATACCACCACAGGTTCCAATCCAATCTTATTTTTACAGCCCCGCCGACCACACAGGCCATTTTGGGGCTGTAGCCTTCAATGGTAAAATCTCAGAATAAAACTGTGGAACTACATACAGATTAAAACAGAAATATAAAACACCAACTCTGCTGTCCTTCCTGGTATCCACGCCTGACCTGACTGGCTAACTGTAAGGGTCAACCCAGGGCGGGCACTGCATTGTGGGGAAGACCACAGTGTGTGTATTTTGTTGGTAAAGGAGACAAAACGTAACCATTCACAAAGCTGCCATGTTCAACGTGCCTGAAACTAAGCTTGGTGACCGCAAGTGCCGCGCTCTGACCTTTGAACTATTCGGCTCCAGGTGAGTACAGAAAAACAAAACTTCAGGCTTCCCAGACTGTTTGAGAATAGTGATAAAACCTTTAACAGCTTTTTTCCCCCCTCCCGGGCAAGATTTTGAAGTTTTTGTCTTCGGTATGACAGGTAGGTCTACGAATAGTTCCAGAGTAAAAAAACAAAATATATGAAAATTCAACACATAAAGTATAATATTTTGTTCCACGCATTTTAAACGGAAATAACTTTAAAAAAAAAACAACATACTGCAGCCCTATTATAGACATAACATTTAAGACAAAAGACAATCACAAAACAACAGCCTTCTTATAATTTCTACATAACATCGAAACCATCATTTTCCTACGAGACAGTTTTCAAAAATTGACTACATATAGCCAAATAAACAATTAACGAAAACCTGGTAGAACGAAAAATACAGCTACATGTCTACACAGAAGCAGAGTAGGTAAAGAAATAACTCTTTATTGTAACTTACACCTCCACGATACTGACACTATAAACCAAGGCCC
>CM060338.1:4486067-4499895 GCA_030674155.1 Stramonita haemastoma
TTTGCTCTCTTTTCTAATGTAAAAATAGGTATAACCATACTAGACATCTTTTGATAATGTATCTTGCTCCCAGTGAGAAAGTCAATGTAGCTAGTCACTCCATTTTTGGTATCTATCTAGATGCCTTTAGCAGCTTCCATACCCGCAGTAAATATAGCAGCTTCCATACCCGCAGTAAATATAGCTAGTCACTCCATTTTTGGTATCTATCTAGATGCCTTGAGTAGTTTCCATACCGGCAGTTGATGATCTGGCTGTGTTTGTGTGTCTTTCTGAAAACTTTTCTGAGGACAGTTAATAAAACCGAAATGTAAGAGACTTAATCTACACAACTTTTTTGTTTGCTTTCTTTTTTTGCCATATATTATATGATGTATTTCGGTTAATTTCAATTAAAAAAAGGTAAAGGTGTCCCATAACCTGTGTGGTCGTAGGGGAGCGAGGCATCAGAGGCCTCAGCTTCTCTGGGGGGCCAGCATATTGAGAGCGGCGCCCTTCTCCTCTCCCTCCTGTCCCTCGCTGCTTTACCTTCCCTGACCCTAAAGAGGGCAGGTACCAATTTACAGCTGGGCGAACTGGCGGGGACTGTGCAGAAGCCAAGGCATACAAACAGTCACCCATCCAACTGGTAACCACGCTCAACACTGCTTAACTTGGGGAAAGCAAGTGCTCTGACCACAGAGCCATCCCTCCCCACAAGATAGATACCAAATAGGGAACATGCATCAATTTATTCGGTAGATTAATTGTGTTTTGTGTTTTTCTATCTTAATGGTGCAGGGTCGGGGTGGGGGTGGGGGCGGTCAAATGCTAAAAAAAATATATACATATATAAATCCTGATTCGTGAACCTCGGAGCTCCTAGCTCATGCCGAGGAGCAAAGTGTCCTACTTTATAAAAAAAAGAAGAGAAAAACCCAGAAGGAAAATGCTGACAGACAAAGGTCAGGTATGACAGAGAGTTTTTCACTACACACCTGAATAGGCATGGATGTCATTCAACCTGCCGTAACCCAAGTGAGCCACAGTTTTCCATTTTCCATCCAGTTCCACGCGAATCAGTCTGCTCTTGTCAGTGTGGGCTCTGATGACAGCGATGATCATAGGGTGATATCATGACAAAGTATACTGCTGGTCTGTTTTGTTTTTTCTCCAAATTATCGTTGTTTATTCTTCGAATCATTTCAAGCGCGCGCGCGCACGAGTGTGTTTGTGTGTGTGTGTTTTATGTGTGTGTGTATGTGTGTGTGTGTGTGTGTGTGTGTGTGTGTACAATGCACGCACACACACACACACACACACACACACACACACACACACACACACACACACACACACACACACACATAGCATCTTCTAAAACAAAGATAAAACATGCCTCTATGTATCTATGTAACTGTCTACGTATCTATGCATCTATTATGTATCCATCTATGTATCTATGTAACTATGATTAATTGTTTTATGTATATGTATGTATGTATGTATCTATCTATGTATCATCTCTTCTCTATCTATCTTCCTCTCTCTCTCCTCATCTCTCCTCTGTTCTCTGTCCTCTCTGTCTCTGTCTGTCTGTCTGTCTGTCTGTCTGTTGTCTGTCTGTTTCTGTCTGCTCTCTCTCTCTCTCTCTCTCTCTTCTCTCTCTCTGTCTCTCTGTCTCTTCTGTCTGTCTTCTGTCTTCTGTCTGTCTCGTCTTCTTCTCTTCTTCTCTCTCTCTTCTCTCTCTCTCTCTCTCTCTCTCTCTCTCTCTCTCTCTCTCTCTCCCCTCTCTCTCTCTCTCTCTCTCTCTCTCTCTCCTCTCTCTCTCTCTCTCTCTCTCCTCTCTCTCTCCTCTCTCTCCTCTCTCTGGCTATCGAACATTAATGATAAGAAATTTTTCTCCTGTTTTTTTTTTCTTTTTGTGGAGTATTATTTGTTTTTAGAAATTATTTGTTGATTTAAAAGAAACATTTGATACAATTGACCACAGACTTTTCCTTAAAAAGCTAAACCTGTAAAACATTTCTACAAAAACCCTAGGACTACTCCATTTCTATCTTACAAACAGGCAACAGTGTGTCTCAATAGCTACATCAACATCGAAACTAAAACCCAGTCATTATGGAGTACCACAGGGATCCATATTGGGCCCAATTCTCTTTTCATTATACATAAATGACCTTCTTCTGCGTATCAATTCTAAATGTGAACTATTTGCCGATGACACAACCATGCATACGAGCCATAGCGACATTGACTATCTTGCAACCATGTTACAAAAAAGCGCTGACGATCTTGTCAAATGGACAGAACTGAACCACATGTCTATTCATCTCTCAAGAAACAACACATGCTTATAACCACCAGACAAAAGTGACAAATTTTACCACATAAACTGTTTCCCATTCACATCAAAAAGTAAGCAATCGAACAAACCTCTCACCACAAAGTTCTAGGAGTGACAATCCATGAAAATCTCAGCTGGTTCTACCACATATCTCATCTATGCAAATACTTGTCCCCATTCAAGGAAATTGTTCTTTCAAGCTTATATACAATCCTCAGTAGACTATGCTGCAGCCCTGCAGGATACCATGAAACCGTTACTAAGTCTGTATATATATACACACGTGGTCTTATGGTCAGGTCAGAGGCTTCCTCTGCTACTGGTAACCACGTAACCCAGTACTACCTACCACATGTGGGGAGTAAACCCAACCCAAAATCCGACTTGGAGAGGGATGGGCTCCGCCAGGTTCGATTTGCCCAAGACACATTCATGAAAGCAGCTGTCAGAATTTCCATACCAGATCGGTGGTCACCCGGGTTACCAAGGACCGTGCCTTCTGTTGCACACCAGGACAGAGGTATAAAGTATGCTATTGGTGTACAATGCAGCAACATCCGTGACAGAAACTACATCACCATTGGCACTTGGAATGTACGAACACTAAGAGTCACAGAAAAAGTGGAAGAACTAACACATGAGATGGCCAGATACCAATGGCACATCCTTAGGCTGTGTGAAGTAAGGTGGAAAAACATGGGAGAAACAACCCAGGAAGACCACAAAATATCCTGTAGTGGAAAACAGGATAAGCATGAGCAGGGTATGGGGTTCCTTATTCACAAGGACATTGTGAACACCGTCATAAGCTGTCAGCCAGTGTCCAGCAGACTTATCACCATCCCCTTGAGAACAACCCCCTTCAGCATCACAGTAGTACAGGCTTATGCCCGTACGTCAGACAGCACAGATGAAAAAATAGAAGAATTCTACGAACAAATATAAGGGGTTCTAAATCAAATTCCCAAGGAAAACGTCCATGTTGTACAAGGTGATTGGAATGTCAAGATAGGAGTAGATGCCCACAAAGACTGGGAGGGCATTTGTGGGCCACACTTCAACAAAGAAACAAATGAAAGAGGCTTGAGACTGCTGGAGTTCGCGAGTAAGAACAATCTCCATCTAGTGAATACACTTGGCCCACATAAAAAATCCAGAAGATGGACATGGCATAGCCCTAATGGTAGACATCACAACCAATAGATTACATCATGGAGAAGAGACGATTTAGGTCTAGTGTAAACACTACACGGACATGAAGCTTTCCAGAAGCGGACATAGGGAGTGACCATGATCTTGTAATGATGACATTCCGACTCCGTCTCCAAAAAATTCACAAGCAGAACAAGATCAGGATCAAGTTTGACCTCGAGAAGCTGAAGGATCCAGACGTAGCAGAATTTTTTTCAAGCAAGGATAGGTTGGAAGTTTGCAGCACTTGCTCTAATAGACTCAGATGATACGGATATAGATACCTTGATGAATGGTTTCATCACAGCAGTGACTGAAACAGCAAGTGAACTTCTTGGCAAACTTCGACCAGTCATAAAACCTTGGGTCACGCCTAACATCCTACAACTATGTGACAAACGTAGAGAGTTGAAGAAAAAGAAAAAGGACACAGAAGAAAGAGCAGAGCAATGTAGGGCAATCAACAAAAGAATCAGGAAGTCCATGACAGAAGTAAAGGAGAAATGGATTGGTGAACAGTGCAAAACATTGAAGAAAACATCAAGAAAAACAACAGCAAGAAAACTTTTTAACTGGTGAAAGACCTAACTGGCACAAAACAGGACGAAGCTCAACAATCTAAGACAAAAATGGTAAGTGCCTCACTGATGACCAGGATATTCTGAAAGGATGGACAGAATACTGCTCTGACCTGTATGACTACAAAACCACAGGAGATCCAGAAGTCCTCAATGTCCCCACAAGCACAGATACAGTCACCCTATCCTCCGAGGAGAAGTGGAAACAGCAGTCAGATCAATGAAAAAGGGGAAGTCAGCAGGGGTTGACAACATTCCAGTTGAGTTGGTTCAAGCTGGAGGGGAAGCCATGATCGATGCTCTACTAAAAATCTGCAACAAGATCTGGCAGACAGGAAAATGGCCACCACCATGGACACAGTCACTCATCATCACCCTCCCCAAGAAAGGAAACTTTCAGCAGTGCCAGAACTATCGCACAATCAGCCTCATGTGCCACCCAAGCAAGTTCATGTTGAAGTTTATATTAAACAGACTGAAGCCACAAGCAGAGACCATCATTGCTGAGGAACAAGCAGGTCTCAGAGTAGGGCGTAGCACAACTGAGAAGATATTCAACCTCAGAATACTCTGTGATCGGTACCTCCCACACCAACAAGACATTTACCACGTATTTATTGATTTCAAGAAGGTAGTCGTCAGGGTGTGGCATGCAGCTTCGTGGGCAATCATGAATTTGTACAGCATCAATGCAAACCTGATCAGAATCATCAAAGAGCTGTACAACAAGGCCATCAGTGCAGTGTACTACAACAGCAACATTGGAGAGTGGTTTCGAACAACAGTTGGAGTAAGGCATGGCTGTCTACTCTCACCCACTCTTTTCAACATCTTTCTTGAGAGAATCATGGCTGATGTACTGGAACACCATAAAGGATCAGTCAGTACTGATGGCAGAACAATCACAAACCTCCGCTTTGCAGATGACATTGACGGACTAGCAGGATCAGAACAGAAGCTTACCAGCTTAACAGAACACCTGAACAAGGCCTCTAAAACATAGGGCATGGACATCAGTGCAGAGAAGACCAAACTGATGACCAATAACACCAAGGGCATCAGTACTGATATCAGGGTCAATGACCAGAAGCTGGAAACAGTTCAAAGCTTTAAGTACTTGGGAGCCGTTGTATCAGACGAGGGGTCCAGGCCAGAGGTAGTATGCAGGATTGCACAGACAATAACAGCACTGTCAAAACTGAACACCATCTGGAAAGATAAAAATATCTCACTCAACTCCAAGATCAGAGTGATGCACTCTCTTGTCAGATCCACATTCCTGTATGCCTGTGAATCGTGGACCCTGACTACTGATTTGGAGAGAAGAGTACGGACAGTAGAGATGAGAAGCTTCCGGAGACTCCTTGGCATCTCCTACAGAGACCACATAAGCAACAAATAAGTGCATAACAGAATCCAGCAAACCATTGGGCCCTACGAAAACCTTCTATCAATCATTAAGAAGCATAAATTAAATGGTAAGGGCATGTAACAAGATCAGATGGACTTTCAAAAACAATACTGCAAGGCACTGTCCACGGAGGAAAAAAAATTGGCAGACCAAGGGCGAGATGGGAGGACAACATCAGTGAATGGACAGGCCTAGAACTCAACAAAACTTTGAGAAAGGCAGAACAGAGAGAGGAATGGAGAAAACTGGTCAACAAGTTTTCAGGGGTGCCCCCACGGTTGCCAGACTAAGGGATAGATAGATAGATAGATAGATAGATAGATAGATAGATAGATAGATAGATAGATAGATAGATAGATAGATAGATAGATAGATAGATAGATAGATAGATCGCCAAAAGACAGGTCATTAATTTTTGTTCAGCGACAACGCCGGCTGTGGCTGGTCAGTCCGATGCGGGAGTGGCAGTCGCTGTTGCATCTGATGCAGATGTGGCTTGTTGAGGTGGCTGGAGCACATGCCTTCCGCTTGGCTCTCTTTTCGTTTGCTGCGGTGTGGATCTTTTCTTCACCACACTTCAGCTGTTTGTGGAGAACACTGCGCCATTTGCTGCGGTCAGCCGCTACCTCCTCCCAGGTCTCTAGGTTGATGTCCAGGGCTTTCATGTCACGCTTGCAGACGTCTTTGTAGCGCAGTTGGGGGCGGCCAATGCTTCTCTTGCCGGAGGCAAGTTCACCATAGAGGAGATCTTTAGGAATGCGTCCATCCTCCATCCTTCGCACGTGACCGAGCCATCTGAGTCTGCGTTGTCTGAGGAGTGTGTACATGGTGGGAAGACCTGCAACCTCGAGGACCTGAGCGTTGGTAACTTTGTCACTCCAGTGGATGCCGAGGATGCGACGGAGAGAGCGCAGGTGGAAGCTGTTCAGTTTGCGCTCCTGTTTGGAGTATGTTGTCTACGTTTCACTGCCCTATAGGAGAGTGCTGACGATGCAGGCGTTGTACACTGCCATCTTGGTGAAAATTGTCAGCTTTGGGTTCTCCCAGACACGGGTAGTGAGGCGTCCTAAGGTCGTAGCAGCCTTGCCGATGTGCTTGTTGATCTCGGCATCAAGGGATAGGTTGTCACTGATGGTGGATCCCAGGAATGTGAACTGGAGTACGACATCGAGCTGGTAGTCATCGATGTAGATAAGACAGACAGACAGACAGACAGACAGACAGACAGACAGACAGATAGATAGATAGATAGATAGATAGATAGATAGATAGATAGATAGATAGATAGATAGATAGATAGATAGATAGATAGATACTAGATAGATACTAGATAGATACATAGATACATAGATAGATATATTAGATAGATAGACACGTTGTCTTTAACTGGTCCTTTTGAAGAAAACAACCTTGCTAGAAGGGGACTGAACTCAGTTAAATATTCCTCCCCTACACCAAAGACTAAAATATAACAAAGGCATCATAATGTTTAAGATAATGGCAGGAAATATCCCCATATGCTTAAAAAATAAATTCCCATCGATTCATTCCAGAAATACGGAAAAGCCAAGTGTCTAAATCCCAAGAGCAGCCTTGTTCAAATCTAGTTTCATATACTCAGGCCCTACGCTGTAGAACTCCCTTCCTGATTCAATGAAACAGCACCAATCATTAATCATGAAGGTGACCCATGATATTGCAAAGCCCCCACCTTTAATTAACGACATGTGAAGGTGACCCACGATATTGTACAACCCCCCACCCTTAATTAACTCGACATGTGATGGTGATCCACGATATTGTACAACCCCCACCCTTAATTAACTCGACATGTGATGGTGATCCACGACATTGTACAACCCCCACCCTTAATTAACTCGACATGTGATGGTGATCCACGATATTGTACAACCCCCATCCTTAATTAACTCGACATGTGAAGGTGACCCACGACACTGTACAACCCCCACCCCTAACTCGACATGTGAAGCTGACCCACGACATTGTACAACCCCCACCCTTAATTAACTCGACATGTGAAGGTGATCCACGATATTGTACAACCCCCACCCTTAATTAACTCGACATGTGAAGGTGACCCACGATATTGTACAACCCCCCACCCCTAACTCGACATGTGAAGCTGACCCACGACATTGTACAACCCCCCACCCTTAATTAACTCGACATGTGAAGGTGACCCACGATATTGTACAACCCCCCACCCTTAATTAACTCAACATGTGAAGCTGACCCACGATATTGCACAACCCCCCACCCTTAATTAACTCGACATATGAAGGTGACCCACGATATTGCACAACCCCCCACCCTTAATTAACTCGACATGTGAAGATGACCCACGATATTGTACAACCCCCCACCCTTAATTAACTCGACATATGAAGATGACCCACGATATTGTACACCCCCCACCCTTAATTAACTCGACATGTGAAGGTGACCCACGATATTGTACAACCCCCCACCCTTAATTAACTCGACAGACAGCAGGTGCCGAGATTCGAACTCGAGTTCTTAATGCTATCCACTTACCCTGCAGATTGCCAATCCGTGACGAACTCGAGTTCTTAATGCTATCCACTTACCCTGCAGCTTGCCAATCCGTGACGAACTCGAGTTCTTAATGCTATCCACTTACCCTGCAGCTTGCCAATCCGTGACGAACTCGAGTTCTTAATGCTATCCACTTACCCTGCAGCTTGCCAATCCGTGACGAACTCGAGTTCCTGATGCTATCCACTTACCCTGCAGCTTGCCAATCCGTGACGAACTCGAGTTCTTGATGCTATCCACTTACCCTGCAGCTTGCCAATCCGTGACGAACTCGAGTTCCTGATGCTATCCACTTACCCTGCAGCTTGCCAATCCGTGACGAAAAGAGCGCCATTGTAGAACGCCAGACCAAAGAAATGGTAGCCACCACTCAACCGTAGAATGTACCTTTGACCTCCCCCCAACAGGTCAGAGGTCCCCACGTGATCTGTATATGCGTCCACCCAGTACAGCCGCTGGTCTACAACAACAACGAAAAAATGGGCAAGTTGAGATTTCAGTGTAAGTTGAGGTTTCAGTGCAAGTTGAGGTTTCAGCTGAGGTTTCAGTGTAAGTTGAGGTTTCAGCGCAAGTTGAGGTTTCAGCGTAAGTTGAGGTTTCAGTGCAAGTTGAGGTTTCAGCGCAAGTTGAGGTTTCAGTGCAAGTTGAGGTTTAAGCTAAGTTGAGGTTTCAGTGTGTTTAGGTTTCAGCGTAAAGTTCAGGTTTCAACGTAAATTTAAGGTTCAGCGTAAATGTTAGGGTTCAGCCTAAAGTTTAGGTTTCAGTGTGTTTAGGTTTCAGCATAAAGTTTAGGTTTCAGCGTAAAGCTGAGGTTTCAGCGTAAAGTTGAGGTTTCAGCGTAAAGCTGAGGTTTCAGCGTAAAGTTGAAGTTTCAGCGTAAAGTTGAGGTTTCAGCGTAACGTTGAGGTTTCAGCCGTTTAGGTCTGTCCTGATGGTGTGTCACCTTGTCGTGGTGGTGGGATGGCTTACGGGCTCGTATGACCCCTAGAGCTATGTGGGCGGGGGCTTCAGCCGCTGGCAGGTTCAACCATGCTCAACAGGTCTGTGGGGTAGGAGCCAGACTAAATTTGCACTCTGGTCCTCCAGGTTGGGGGTTGTGCTTTGGGCTAACAGTGTCCCTCCAACCAGGTAGGATTCTTGGACTATTCCACAGTTTAGTGTGGCAGGCGTTGGTTGAAATCTATCAGAGAGTCATTAGGGTGTGGTAAGGTCGCACTTTTTCTCCCTGTGGATTCGTTTGCATGTGTTTGTCTCGGGTGTAGGTCATAGTGTATTTCTATCCTTATTCAGTGAATGATCAGCAACCCACTACCCTCTCCCCTCACCACCCCCACCCCGCCCCATTTATTTATTGGCCAAGGGCCTTTTTTATAAATAAATTCTATCAGAGTTCTCTCTCTCTCTCTCTCCTCTCTCTCTCTCTCTCTCTCCTCTCTCTCTCTCTCTCTCTCTCTCTCTCTCTCTCTCTCCCTCCCTCTTCCCCTCTCTCTCTCTTTCTCTCCCCACTCCTCTTCTCTCTCTCTCTCTCTTCTCTCCTCTCTCTCTCTCTCTCTCTCTCTCTCTCTCTCCTCTCTCTCTCTCTCTCTCTCTCTCTCCCCTCCCTCTTCTCCCCCTCTCTCTCTTTCTCTCCCCACTCTCTGTCTCTGTCTCTCTCTCTGTCTCTCTCTCTCTCTCTCTCTCTCTCTCTCTCTCTCTCTCTCTCTCTCTCTCTCTCTCTCTCTCTCTCTCTCTCTCTCTCTCTCTCTCTCTCTCTCTCTCTCTCTCTCTCCCCCCTCCCTCTCCCTCTCCCCCTCTCTCTCTCTCTTTCTCTCCCCACTCTCTCTCTGTCTGTCTCTGTCCCTCCCTCCCTCCCTCCCTCCCTCTCTCTCTCTCTCTCTGTAACCAGGAACAAATGACAAGATTCACAAAACTGCATACACACGGGAGACTGGATGAAAAAAGCCCACGAGTGCTTATTCCATTATGCTCGATATCAAAGAATAAATAATTAGAATAAATAAATTAATCAATTAACAAACAACCGTACTGGGTATGTCTATAGCCAGGCCGTTGGTGAATCTTATGCCTGAGGTGATGATGACCAAGCGGTTAGAGCCATTGTAGGCAGCTCTCTCGATCTTGGGGCTCGAACCCCAGTCTGTCCAATAAACCATTCTGCACACAGAGAGTTGGGTACCCACTCACGCTCTGAGGGAGAAGCGTGTGTGTGTGTGTGTGTGTGTGTGTGTGTGTGTGTGTGTGTGTGTGTGTGTGTGTGTGTGTGTGTGTGTGTGTGTGTGTGTGTGTGTGAATTCAAAGTCAAAATCAAAATTTTATTTCCAGATGGTACATTGAGTAAGCAATAAATTTGCTTTGTGTGTGTGTGTGTGCGTGTGCGTGTGTGTGCGTGCGTGCGTGTGTGTGTATTTATGCGTGCGTGCGTGTGTGTGTATGTGTGTGTGTATACGTGTGTGTATGTGTGTATGTATGTGTGTGAGTTATTTAAAAGAAGTTTCTTCTTTTATATCAAGGTAATGGATTAAAACGCTCGTTTTGTTGTTTTTTACACCTAGTTTCCGTGTGTATGCAGTTTTGTAAATTCTGTCATCTGTTCCCACCGGTACACAATGGCCTACTCTTCCGAAAAGTGGAACGGGGTTTAACGTGTGCACAAGATGTTCTGCGAGCGCTCACACACGGGGCCTCGGCTTATAGTCTCATCCGATGGACTTTTAGGGGAATGGAGTCGGCACTGATGTTAACTCCAGAGGAAAAATCCGTGTGTGTGTATGTGTGGGAGGGGGGGAATTTGATGTCTGTTAATCCCATTATTTGCGGATAGTTTTATGCGTGTGAATAATTTCAATTTAAACGCTTTGATTTGTTTTCTGTAAAATATTTAGTGCTATATAAACACCATTCATCATCATTTGATGGAGTGTAATAATATAGATTTTTTTTAAATGAAATACAAAGCAAAGAATAAGGATGTGGTACAAAACAAAGCAACGGAAAGTATTTTAGTACTATGCTACACAGCACAGTGCAGTACACTGTTTTAAACTGAAGCACATCATACTATACAGCACAGTTCAGTATTGTGCTTTAAAGTAAAGAACATTGTACTACTATACAGCATAAGACACTGCCATGCTTTATAGTGAAGTACATTATACTACTACACATACCATATCATTAATATAAGTTTTATGTGATATATATATATAGATATAGATATATATATATATATATATATATATGTGTGTGTGTGTGTGTGTGTGTGTGTGTGTGTGTGTGTGTGTGTGTGTTTCAGATTCGGATTTCAGATTCAGAATATTTAGTTGCCATAAAATTCATGTAGACTTATTTGGCACAGCAATAACAAACATTAGTTATAAGCATCTATTGACTGAAAATGATGTATACTAAAACATTTAAAACTTAATGTCTCTCTTTCTCCCTTTTTATCAAAACAATTATACACACATCTACTAATATCAGTTTGATTGACACCCATTGGGATTATGTTGCTCAATTTACCTATACTGTGTTTATGTTCTTTGTCTCTAGTTTTAATTTTCAATAAGAAACTGTTTCTGAGTCCATCATATAAGACGCATTAACACAGTTAATGAAATTCATCTTCTATTTTTGTTACAGTATTTACATTTTCTGTCCTCTGCAGATATACTTTGGTGCCTCCTTTTCTCTATCATCGAATCATGACAGCTTATGCAAAATTTACAAAAAGTCTCCCTATGGGTTTTGTTTTCATAGTTCATTAAATATGGTTCCAGTCTGTATTCCTTGGTAGCAAAATCGTAAAATTTTAGTTTTGCAGAATGTTTCTTCTGGTAGATCAAAAATGTTTTATACATGTCCTCAAGATTTCTTTGAACAGCATAACTCAATCTATGAACAACAAAACTACTTTGATTTTTCCACACATATTTCATTCCAGTTGTGTAACGAATACTTTTTCAGTGTTGATTCATTTGTCACAAGTATTAGTCTGATAAAACGAATCTTACACTATTATGATAATTATACGACTTTAGTTTTGATTATAGCAAGTCAATCCAAAAGGGTTTTTTCTGGCATATGATTTTAAGGGTAAGTGGAAATCTCCCTCATTCACCCATAGTGGGTTGTACTAATGCTTTTCTATGAACTCCCAATGTTTATTTACAGAATTTTACATGAGAATTTTCGTACACAAATTGATTTGATAAGCATGTCTTGAACATTTTATCAATATGAAATTCTGTCTCAACATGAATACAAAAAGTAAACCAAACTTCTGCTTCCTAAGTTAAAACAGGGGTTATTAATGAGTCAAATAAACACACTATAATAGTAGTCTTAATTTTTTTTCGGGGAATTACTCTTTTAAAGGCGAACTTTCTGTTACTTTGTTTTCTTAAATGTTCTTTTTCTGCTTGAAATTTACCGTTCTGATGAAAAATAACACCTAGATATTTATACATGTCTACTGTTTCAATTACATGCCTCCCATATTTAGAATGAATAGGAATTTTAGAAGGTGATTGCGTAAAGACTATACCTTTAGTTTTCTTTTGTTTATATTTAAACCTCAATTTCAACAGCATTCCTGCAGCTTATAATTTAATTTGAAGGCCTATTTTGGTTGTTGATAGTAATGCTAGGTCATCCCCATAAATTAAACGAGGAATTTTATCTTTTGCAGCGATATATGGCGAATCTTTCACGTCCATAATTATATTGAACTTTATCATTGAAATGCTCACTAAATAATGTAGGATGTAATGTATTTCCCTGATGTACCCCTCTTTTCATTATGATCTCATCTGTATTTTTTGTTTTCTTGTATTTTTGTATATACTGCTGCACTGAAGTACACGTTTTTAATGACAATAAAAGTTTTGCCTGTTTTTAATGACTTTAAAAGTTTTGCCTGTCATCCCCATTCCGTTTAAAATGACAAGCAGACCCTGGTGCCACACATAATCAAACGCTTTCTAAAACTCTACAAATCAGCAATAGTCTTTTAGATGTTACATTAAGTACATTATCTATTATGTTGTAAAGTAGGAAGAAATGGTCCGTTGTTCTGTATGCTTTCCTGAAGACAGCTTGTTCTCTGACAATACTGTTCTTATTTCCTAAATCGTTAGAAATTCTTCGATTCAGTACTTGACAAAAAAAGTTTTCCAATAGTGCTTGTTAATGTAATTCATCTGTAGTAGTATATGCATCCGTTTGTGTGTGTGTGTGTGTGTGTGTGTGTGTGTGTGTGTGTGTGTGTGTGTGTGTGTGTGTGTGTACGAGTGCATGTGTGTGTGCGTGTGCGTGTCTGTGTGTGTGCGTAGGCGTGCGTGTCTGTGTATTTGTGTCTGTGTGTATTTGTTCCTGTGTGTGTTTGTTTGTGTCTGTGTGTTTGTGTCTGTGTATTTGTGGGGATGTGTGTGTGTGTGTGTGTGTGTGTGTGTGTGTGTGTGTGTGTGTGTGTGTGTGTGTGTATTCATTAATGTAAGTATTCACTTACGTACATTTGTCTGGTCAGATAACCACCCATCCATACATTTATTCATACATCCATTCATCCCTACATCTATCCATCCATCCATCCATCCATACACATTTCCATGATGCATTCTTTCTTTTTCGCCACTGACGACTTACTGATGGACAGTGTCCAGAAAAATAGCACGAGGCTCGTCCAAACCACTGGACACGATGTTGCTGGTAGAGAAGGTTTGCATGTCCATCTTGCCGATGATG
>CM060338.1:4499995-4507495 GCA_030674155.1 Stramonita haemastoma
TGGGCAGCAAGCAATGTTGGAGGTTAGTGTGCAGTCAGTTTGTGCGCATGTGTGTGTGTGCGGGGGGAGGGGGGTGGATAGGAGGTGGTGGTGACAGCCTTGGTAGTGATGGTGATGGTGTGTAGTGTGTGTACACATGTATATTATATTAGCCAGGGACCCGGATACTTGTGTTCTCCATCTAAGTGTAGATGGTTTATGATGATAGATCTATGTGGGGGTTAGAGGTTGTTGAGCATGGTTAGCAATGTATATTGTGCAAGTTGTATGTCCCCCATTTCCTCCCATCTTTGTCTCCCCTTACTCCCTTTTGCCTGTCTGTTTGTCTGTCTCTCTTTCTCTCCCTCCCTCCTTATTTTTCTGTTTCTGCCTATACTCTTCCTGCATTTTAATTTATCTTTTTTTTTTTTCATTTGTGTGTGTGTGTGTGTGTTTTGTGTGTGTGTGTGCGCGCGCGCGCGGTGGGGGGGGGGGGGGGGGGGGGGGGGGGCACACCACGCACGCACGAGCATGTGGGTCCTTTGGTAACTGTGATATTTACTTATTTTCTCATGTTCACTTCTTTTTTACCTCTGTGTATTTCCTTTTTCACTTCTTCCCCCTCACCCAGTCTTCTGTTCCTATAGTTTATCAAGGTCTATGATGTACCTGCCTCTTGTTTGCTCTCTTTTCTAATGTAAAAATAGGTATAACCAACCATACTATACACCTTTTGATAATGTCTCTTGCTCCCAGTGAGAAAGTAAATATTGCTAGTCACTCCATTTTTGGTATCTATCTAGATGGTTTTAGCAGCTTCCATACCCGTGGTAAATATAGCTAGTCACTCCATTTTTGGTATCTATCTAGATGCCTTTAGTAGCTTCCATACCCGCAGTAAATATAGCTAGTCACTCCATTTTTGGTATCTATCTAGATGCCTTTAGCAGCTTCCATACCCGCAGTAAATATAGCTAGTCACTCCATTTTTGGTATCTATCTAGATGCCTTTAGCAGCTTCCATACCCGCAGTAAATGTAGCAGCTTCCATACCCGCAGTAAATATAGCTAGTCACTCCATTTTTGGTATCTATCTAGATGCCTTTAGTAGCTTCCATACCCGCAGTAAATATAGCTAGTCACTCCATTTTTGGTATCTATCTAGATGCCTTTAGCAGCTTCCATACCCGCAGTAAATATAGCAGTTTCCATACCGCAGTAAATATAGCTAGTGACTTCATTTTTGGTATCTATCTAGATGCCTTTAGCAGCTTCCATACCCGTAGTTGATGATCTGGCTGTGTTTGAGTTTGTCTTTCTGAAAACTTTTCTGAGGACGGTTAATAAAACCGAAATGTAAGAGACTTAAACTACACAACTTGTTTGTTTGCTTTTTTTGTGATATATATATATATATATATATATATATATATATATATATATATATATATATATATATCTGATGTATTTCGGTTAATTTCAATTAAAAAAAAAGGTAAAAGTGTCCCATAACCTATGTGGTCGTAGGGGAGCGAGGCATCAGAGGCCTCAGCTTCTCTAGGGGGCCAGCATATTGAGAGCGGCGCCCATCTCCTCTCCCTCCTCTCCCTCGCTGCTTTACCTTCCCTGACCCTAAAGAGGGCAGGTACCCATTTACAGCTGGGCGAACTGGGGGGACTGTGCAGAAGCCAAGGCGTACAGTCACCCATCCAACTGGTAACCACGCTCGACACTGCTTAACTTGGGGAAAGCGAGTGCTCTGACCACAGAGCCATCCCTCCCCCATAAGATAGATACCAAATAGGGAACATGCATCAATTTATTCGGTAGATTAATTGTGTTTTTCTATCTTAATGGTGCGGGGGGCGGGGTGGGGGTGGCAGGACGGTCAAATGCTAAAAATAAAAAAAATCCTTATTTGTGAACCTCGGAGCTCCTAGCTCATACCGAGGAGCAAAGTGTCCTACTTTTTCAAAATAAAAAAGAGAAAAACCCAGAAGAAAAATGCTGACAGACAAAGGTTAGGTATGACAGACAGTTTTTCACTACACACCTGAATAGGCATGGATTTCATTCAACCTGGCGTTACTCAAGGTAGCCACAACTTTTGCTTTTCCATCCAGTTCCACGCGAATCACTCTGCTCTTGTCAGTGTAGACTCTGATGACAGCGATAATCATAGGGTGATATCATGACATAAAGTATACTGCTATATTTGCTTTTTATCCCAACTTATCGTTGTTTATACTTCGTATCATCTCAGGAGCACGCGCACGAGTGTGTGTGTGTTTTGTGTGTGTGTGTGTGTGTGTGTGTGTGTGCGTGTGTGTGTACAGTGCACACACACACATACACACACACACACACACACAAACGCGCGCGCGCAGAGAGAGAGAGAGAGAGAGAGAGAGAGAGAGAGAGAGAGAGAGAGAGAGAGAGAGAGAGAAGAGAGAGATTTGATTTGATTTGATTTGATTTGATTTATTCTTTTATATCGAGGATAATGGGATAAGCACTCTTGTGCTTTTTTACACCCAGTCCCTGTGTGTATGTACTTTTGTAAATGTCATCTGTTCCCACCGGCACACGATGGCCTACTCTTACGAAAAGCGGAACAGGATTTAACGTGTGCGTAAGATATTCTGCGTGCGTTCGCACACGGGGCCTCGGTTTAAAGTCTCATCCGAAGGACTTTTGGGGAGAGTGGAGTCAGCACTGATGTTAACTCCAGGAGAAAAATCTCCTCGACCGGACTCGAACCCGGGTCGTCAAATTGCCAGCGCACTGTTCTGACCACTAGGCTATCCGAGAGAGAGAGAGAGAGAGAGAGGAGAGAGAGAGAGAGAGAGAGAGAGAGAGTGAGAGAGAGAGAGAGAGAGAGAGACTCACTGAAACTGTAGTGATAGCATCTTTCTTAAACAAAAATAAAACATACATCTATATATCTCTCTATGTATGTATGTATGTATGTATGTATGTATGTATGTATGTATGTATGTATGTATGTATGTATGTATGTATCTATCTATCTATCTATCTATCTATCTATCTATCTATCTATCTATCTATCTATCTATCTATCTATCTATCTATCTATCTATCTATCTATCTATCTATCCATCTATCTATCTGCCTCTGTCGCTCTCTCTGTCTCTCTTGCTCTATCTCTATCTGTCTCTCTCTGTCTCTCTCTGTCTCTCACTCTCTCTCACTCTGTCTCTGTCTCTCTCTGTCTGTCTGTCTGTCTGTCTGTCTGTCTGTCTGTCTGTCTGTCTGTCTGTCTGTCTGTCTGTCTGTCTGTCTCTCTCTCTCTCTCTCTCTCTCTCTCTCTCTCTCTCTCTCTCTCTCTCTCTCTCTCTCTCTCTTCTCTCTCTCTCTCTCTCTCTCTCTCTCTCTGTCTCAGTGCTGACTCCACTCTCCCCAAAAGTCCTTCGGATGAGACTTTAAACCGAGGCCCCGTGTGCGAACGCACGCATAACATCTTGCGCACACGTTAAATCCTGTTCCGCATTTCGTAAGAGTAGGCCATCGTGTGCCGGTGGGAACAGATGACAATATTTGGAAAACTGCATACACACGGGGACCGGATTAAAAAAGCACATGATTGCTTATTCTGTTATCCTCGATATAAAAACAAGAATAAATCTCTCTCTCTCTCTCTCTCTCTCTCTCTCTCTCTCTCTCTCTCTCTCTCTCTCTCTCTCTCTCTCTCTCTCTCTCTCTCTCTCTCTGGCTATCGAACATTGATGGTAATAACTTTTTCTCCTGGTTTTTTCTTTTTGTGGAGTATTATTTGTTGATTCAAAAAAAAAACAACATTTGATACATTTGACCACAGACTTTTCCTTAAAAAGCTAGGCCTATATAACATTTCTACAAAAGCCCTAGGACTACCCAATCCCTATCTCACAGACAACAGTGTGTCTCAATAGCTGCATCAACATCCAAACTAAAACCCAGTCATTATGGAGTAATACAGGGATTCATATTGGGCCCAATTTTCTTTTCATTATACATAAATGACCTTCCTCAATATATCAATTATAAATGTGAACTATTTGCTGATGACACAGCCGTACATACAAGGCATAACGACATTGACTATCTTGCAACCATATTACAAAAAAAAAGCGCTGACAATCTTGTCAAAAGGACATAGCTGAACCACATGTCTATTCACCCCCCAAAAACAAAATACATGCTTATTCCCACCAGACAAAAGCGATAAATGTTACCACATAAACTATTTCCAATTCACATAAAAAGTAAGCAATTGGACAGACCTCTCACCACAAAGTTCAAGGAGTGACAATCGATGAAAATCTCAGCTGGTTGTACCACATATCTCAACTTTGCAAATACCTGTCCCAAAAAGTTTACCAGTTGACTAAAATTAAACACTTTCTTGACTTCCATACAAGGAAACTAATCTTTCAAGCTTATATACTATCCTCAACAGACTATGCTGCAACCCTTCGGCACACCATGAAACTGTTACTAAGTCTGTATACACGTGGTCTTATGGTCAGGTCAGAGGCTTCCTCTGCTACTGGTAATCATGTAACCCAGTACTACCTGCCACATGTGGGGAGTAAACCCAACCCAAAAATCCGACTTGGAGAGGGATGGGCTCCGCCAGGTTCGATTTGCCCAAGACTCGCCCATGAAGACATCTATCAGATTCTCCATACCAGATTCGTCGTTGCCCAGGTTACCAAGGACCGTGCCTTCTGTTGCACATCAGGACATAGGTAGAAAGTATGCTATTGGTGTACAACGCATCAAAATCCGTGCCAGAAACGACATTACCATTGGCACTTGGAATGTACTTGTAAACACTAAGGGCCACAGGAAAAGTTAAAGAACTAAAACATCAGATGGCCAAATACCAATGGCACATCCTTGGGCTCTGTGAAGTAAGTTGGAAAAACATGGGAGAAACAACAACCCAGGAAGACCACAAAATATAATTCAGTGGAAAACAGGGTAAGCATGAAAAGGGCTTGGGGTTCCTCATTCACAAGGACATTGTGAAAACTGTCATAAGCTGTCAGCCAGTGCCCAGCAGACTTATTACCATCGCTTGAGAGCAGCCCCCTTTAACATCACAGCAGTACAGGCTTACGCCCCTACGTCAGACAGCACAGATGAAAAAAATAGAAGAATTTTACGACCAACTACAAGGGGTTCTAAATCAAATTCCCAAGAAAGACATCCTTGTTGTACAAGGTGACTGGAATGCCAAGATAGGAGTAGATGCCCACAAAGACTGGGAGGGCATTTGTGGGCCACACTTCAATAAAGAAACAAATGAAAGAGGCTTGAGACTACTGGAGTTCGCGAGTAACAACAATCTCCAGCTAGTGAATACACTTGGCCCACATAAAAAATCCAGAAGATGGACATGGCATAGCCCAAATGGTAAACACCACGACCAAATAGATTACATTATGGTGAAGAGATAATTTAGGACTAGTGTAAACACTGCATGGACACAAAGCTTTCTTGGGGCGACATAGGGAGTGACCATGATCTTGTAATAATGACATTCCCACTCTGTCTCAAAATAATTCACAAGCAGAACAACATCAGGGTCAAGTTTGACAGAATTGAAGATATTGTACAACCCCCACCCTTAATTAACTCGACATATGAAGATGACCCACGATATTGTACAACCCCCACCCTTAATTAACTCGACATGTGAAGGTGACCCACGATATTGTACAACCCCCACCCTTAATTAACTCGACATATGAAGATGACCCACGATACTGTACAACCCCCCACCCTTAATTAACTCAACATGTGAAGGTGACCCACGATATTGTACAACCCCCCACCCCTAACTCGACAGACAGCAGGTGCCGAGATTCGAACTCAGTTCTTGATGCTATCCACTTACGCTGCAGCTTGCCAATCCGTGACGAAAAGAGAGCCCTTGTAGAACGCCAGACCAAAGAAAAAGTAGTCACCAGTCACCCGTAGAATGTCCCTTTGACCTCTCCCCAACAGGTCAGAGGTCCCCACGTGATTCGTATATCCATCCACCCAGTACAGCCGCTGGTCTACAACAACAACAAAAAATGTGCAAGTTGAGGTTTCAGTGCAAGTTGAGGTTTCAGCGTAAGTTGACGTTCAGTGTAAGTTGAGGTTTAAGTGCAAGTTGAGGTTTCAGTGCAAGTTGAGGTTTCAGTACAAGTTGAGGTTTCAGATTGATAAGTAGCAACATAATTCAAGAAAATATTAAAACTGCAATAGATTTACTAGACAGTTATGTACATAATGGTTTAGATCTTTTTGTCCACTGTTTAAAGGAATCCAGCCAATGCATGTTAGTAAAAACTGTTAAAAGACAAAGAAGGCAGGCAGAATGGTTTGATGCAGAGTGTTATAAAGCAAAAAAAGGAAAGTAGAAAAGCCTTGAATATTTTTAGGAAACTAAGAAAAGATGAAAACAGACTTGTGTATGTCACAACACGAAAAAGGTGTAAAAAGTTATTAAAATCCAAACAACAAGTATTCAGAAAGCAAAAAGTAGAGTCTCTTGCCACAAATATTTCTAACTCAGCTCTTTTCTGGAAAGAACTCAGAAGAATGGGCTGTAATGATAAAGATAAAGTTAAACTTAAAAACAATGTTAAAACTTCAGACTGGGTGAATCATTTTAAAAATGTTTCAAAGCAATGAAACTTCGCTTAATCAACATGCACACAAAGAAGTTAATTTGTCTGAAGAGAGTGAACATGCATTAAACAAAGAGATATCTGAAGAAGAAGTAAGTAGAGCTGTACATAAATTGAAGGTTGGAAAAGCCAGTGGAATTGATGGAATTATGGCTGAAATGTTGAAAAAAGGAAGCTGTGAGGTTAAAAACTTTCTTACTAAGCTTTTCAATACAATATTCAGCAAGGGCATATATCCTCATGTTTGGTCAAAGACTGTGATAATCCCAATTTATAAGAAAGGAGATTTAGATAATGTAGACAACTATAGGAGAGTTTCACTACTAAGCATCTTATCAAAATGCTATACATCAATACTTAACTCAAGACTCTATGAGTGGCTAGAGAGTAATGATCTCATTTATGAAAATCAGGCGGGTTTTCTAAAAAGATACACTACTATCGATCAGATTTTTAATCTCTATGCAGTGGTCCAAAAATGTATGTCAAAAAAGGTAAAAAGCTATACGTTGCTTTTATAGATTTTAAGAAAGCCTTCGATTCAGTCAGACATGACAGACTTCTTGAATGTATTGAAAATCAAGGGATAAGAGGCACGTTTTTTGCTGCATAATCGGCTATGTATATGTCATTGCTTTCATGTATTAGAGTTAATGAGGAATTATCATAATATTTTGAGTGCCCAATAGGGGTAAGACAAGGCTGTGTACTAAGCCCGACATTGTTTACAATGTTTATCAACCAGTTGGCTTATCACGTAGATGAACAAGGCAGGCATTGAATCTGAATGCTGCCTGATATCGTTGAACTATCTATATTACTGTTTGCTGATGAT
>CM060338.1:4512973-4517973 GCA_030674155.1 Stramonita haemastoma
CCCCCAAGTCATTCTTACACAGAAAGAATTATGTTTGAATACAAATTCAGAAAGTCAACTCTTCTTCCTCACAAAGAATTTTTTTTTTGCAAAAAGTCCCTCTTCCTACATGTAAAAAAAAAACGAAAAAGACCTTTGATTAAGTATGACTATCCATAAGAATTCATGCTTCTTACAGTAACACACACAAAACTTTTTTGAACAGTCTCCTCAAAGTCACTCTCCTTATACACAAATAAGGATTTTTGAACAAGTATCCAGAAATTCATACTTCTTACAATACAAAGCATTGATTTTTAAATCGGTATCCACCAACTCATGCTTCTTACACACATAGAACCAATATTTGAAGAAAATAAAAAAAAGGATACATTTATTGGCAACATGAAGCATTACGGCAATACAATGACGGCTGTTCTGCTCTGTACATGAAGCACAAAATCAATGATTGAAGAAGACAGAAGGACGGAGAGTATTGTCTGCACATCATCACCAAGCAGTCATCCAATCCAAAATAAAACAATCCAACAAAAACAATCTCCCAATTTTCCCCAAAATCGGAATGCGGCTGGTTACCTTAATGGTAGGTAAAAACGGTTGCAAATGCCAAATGTAACCATTTGTGAAACTTCGAGCTCTAGCTGAGTGAGGAAGGGGGGGAGGGGGGGGGGACCCAGGGAGAGGACCCACAAAAACAAAAAAACTCCCACAAACATTGGTTTAAAAAAAAACATCTAAACCACCGCCAACGAGAAACAAAATATCTACAAGGCATATATCTACTAGAAGACGGGATAGCTCACTGTTCAGAGCACTCGCTTTCCCCCTAGCTAAGGTTAAGCAGCATTGAGCACGGTTATCAGTTGGATGGGTGACCATTTGCGCGCCTTGGCTTCAGTACAGTTCCCCCAGACGTAAATGGGTACCTGCCCTCTTTAAGGTCAGGGAAGGTAAAGCAGCGAGGGAGAGGAGATGGGCGTCGCCCTCACTATGCTGGCCCCTAGAGAAGCTGAGGTCTCTGATGCCTCACTCCCCTATGACCACACAGGTTATGGGACACCTCTACTTTTTTTTCTTACATATCTCTAGATGAAGCTAGACACTTGAAAAAAAAAAAAAAAAAGACACATGCAAATGCTCATTCAGTAACTGATTTTATATGAAATTCAAGTGACAGGCTACCTAATTTTGGCAATGCAAAAAAATGAAATGCAGTGACATTTTGAAATAAAAGTGACCTAATCAGGGAGAGACTCTCTCATTCTCTTTCTCCCTGCCTTCCTTTACCAGGTAGAGCCTGGTTTTCTCCCATGCTTGTCACTCTGCAGGAGGTCTGCCTGCTGGCCTCAGCTTACACGTTATAACTTCAGTTACAATACAGACAGTGAATGATATTTTAACAGATGTACTCTAACGGGGATTTGGTTTATGTGTATTGATTTAATTGTTTCTCGAGTCTTTACGAGTTACTTCTTTTTTTTTGCTAGGTAAAAGATACTATGTAGAACTAGCACACAAACAAACCATCTATCTATCTATCTATCTATCTATCTATCTATCTATCTATCTATCTATCTATCTATCTATCTATCTATCTATCTATCTATCAAATCACTGTTTTGCACACACACACACACACACACACTTGGACACAAACATCATATCTGCTATTAATACTGGATTTTTGCCAGAGGAATTTTTTGTGATACCAATACTGTCTGAGCATTGTGTACTAGAATATAAAGCGTGTCAAGTCAGCTAATACCTTTTTATCTATCCACACTTTGCTTCAAAAAGTTATGTACTCTTGCTACGAGGCTTGAAAGTTGAACAAGGAAAGGCTGAATGTTTCTAAGCCCCCTTGTGTTTTCTATGTACAGTAACATAAAAAAAACAATATTGACTTGACAACATTCGGCTTTCCCAAAGACAATGTGATAACGTCATTGTTAATTTGTTTGTTGTTAAGTTTGATAAAACTGCATGATAGATAATACTGTTTGTGTGAGTCGTATGTGACTATTCTCTACAATATTTATTTATCTGTCACAAACTATCTAACATACAAACACACACACAGACACACACAGACACACACAGACACACACAGACAGACAGACAGACACACACACACACACACACACACACACACACACACACACACACACACACACGTACACACACACACACACGTACACACACACACACACACACACACACACACACGTACACACACACACACACACACACACACACACACACACACACACACACACACACACACACAGAGGCAAAAACAACAACCCCCCCCACCCCTACTGTGTCTGTGATAAAGCCATGATTAAAACAGCCAGTGTTCACACCTCTGCTTCATAAAGAATGTAGGTTTTCACACTCCAAGTTAAAGACTTTCCTAGGAGTATGAAAGTCTTCAACATGGGGTGTAAAAAAAGTGTGCATGTGTGTGGTGTGTGAGTGTGTGTGTGTGTGTGTGTGTGTGTGTGTGTGTGTGTGTGTGTGTGTGTGTGTGTGTGTGTGTGTAGGTGTATGTGTAAGTGTGTGTGTGTGTGTGTTTTGTGTGTGTGTGTGTGTGTGTGTGTGTGTGTGTGTGTGTGTGTGTGTGTGTGTGTGTGTGTGTGTGTGAGACATGGCACTCACTGAGTTAGAGGACAGTTGACAGTGGATGACAAAATTGACATAACTGTATGCACATTTTTTTTAAGCATAAGATAAAACAGAACCCCACACAGAACAGGGGAGGGAGGGGAACCTCAGCATGTATTGCTTTTTTTTTTTCCTTTTTTTTTTAAATGGGAAATCCTTGCATGACTTAAAAATGAAAACCAATGATCTAAGATGTAAATCAGTCAAATCAGTTTTCTTAATTTTGGACTTTGATAGAATATAAAAGATTAAAAAAAACAAAAAACAATCCAACAAAGTTCACACTGCTGACATTTGATTAATAACAGATTTTTAACAAACAGTAAAAACAACAACAACAACAAAAAAACCACCAACAAACAAACCAAAAAACAAAAAAAAACCTCACTCTAACAAATGTTCGTAACAATCACATCAGATTCATGTTGGGAAATGTACCTTAAAAAAATTTCTTTTTTAAATTTCAGTTCAGCCAATCTCCAACACAAAAACTCCCGACTCGAGCTGAATAATGCAGCTTTTAATAAAACGTTACAAAATGTATGCCAACACATGTTCATATATGTTCACATATCAAATAGCATAACTCAAAGGTCACTTCAGCAAATGTCCGTAATGTTTGATCATGATTTATTTTTCGGACCATGTAGCTCATAACAAATTTCAACTGTTCTTAATAAAATCTGTAATGAAATACATGATTTCCTAATTGGATGCAAAAAACCCTAAGAACTTTTTAATATACAATCCACTTTTCCAAACCTGGCAGTTTTTCTTTCTGCACAAAAGCAACCATACAAATGTTCATACAAACAAAATTTGATACAAACCAGTCCTTCTGATAACAGCAGTGTCATTATAAAAATTTCAGAGACCAATGGAACCCCCCAAAAAACCACCTTGAAAGATCATGGCTTTAAAGCTGCCCCCTCCCCCTTCCTATCAATTCCCCCCCCCCCCCCCCCCCCCTTACCACCTTCTTTGAAAATGATAGATTTTACTGTTTACAAAACTTTCTAACGATTAGTTTTGGTGATTCCTTTGTCTTAACATATCAAAACACAGCTTGAAGCACAAATACAGCAGATTATTTAAAACATGATACAGGTATCCACAACATTTGGGGACTGTCCTTTATATCATCTCTAATCAAAACCATATAAGCCAGCCTCCACATAAAATTTTAAAAAACCCTAAAACACAAAGCACAACACTTCAATTCACTTCGGTTTTGTGCAGTGAACACTGTCAGCCATTTTCCAGATACACAGGGTAGAGTTGGCACAATAAAAATCACATCAATCCACCAATAAATTAATTAAAGAGGTATAAAATGAAGGAAATCGTGAACATGTAAGGGTATTGCTGATCTGAGAACGAGATAAACGGGAAGATGAACGGTAGTATGTACACAAAAAGCAGTCTGCCCTCTTGTGTGTGTTACAGCAGTAAAACGGAGAATTTGTTCTGTTTCCACAACATAAATCATATTGAGGTGAAAACAGTCTGGAAATGCTGGATTAAAAAAATAAAACACACAAAAAACCTCCACCAAATAAAAAAAAATACATCATCAACAAACATGAAAAACAGACAAACTGAAATAAACAAAACCAAACCAAAAACCTCACATACATTCACTGATTGTACACATGTGTGTGGCATAAGGATTTCACTGGAGAGGGAGGGCTGACCAAAGTTTACGAAGACAACAGATCCCGGGGTCAATAAATAACACAGATCCTTCAACCTCTGTGCCTGTTTCCAACAATGAGAAAGCTTCCTATAGCGAAGTGATTTCAGCAGTATCCAGTTTTATTCATCAAATACTACCAGTACTTTTTTTCCCCATTAAACGCTTGCAATAGGTTTTTATTTTCCCCATCCAAAACTTTTCCGTCAGACACTGTCAAAGTGTTTTCAATCAAATGCTAACAATTTTTTCCTTCAAACATTATAAATTCAAACACTGTCCATGATTTTTTCCATCAGACAATGTCAATGATTTTTCCATCAAAAACTGTCGATGATTTCATAAACAACTGTCAATGATTTTTCCATCAAACACTGTAAATGATTTAAAAAAGAAAATTTTTCAAACATTATCCAAAGATTTTCATCAGATAATCTTTCTTCCATCAAACACTATCTTTCTTCCATCAAACACTATCTTTCCTCCATCAAACACTATCTTTCCTCCATCAAACACTATCTTTCCTCCATCAAACACTATCTTTCTTCCATCAAACACTATCTTTCCTCCATCAAACACTATCTTTCTTCCATCAAACACTATCTTTCTTCCATCAAACACTATCTTTCTTCCATCAAACACT
>CM060338.1:4522973-4525473 GCA_030674155.1 Stramonita haemastoma
CAGCTGATAACCATCATGATTTTTTTTTTTTTGGTGGCAATAACACATAACAAAGAGGTAATACCCACGATCATTATTATCATTATAGTAGTGATAACATATCACAAAGAGCTAATAACTGTCTCTGGCAAAATGCAGCTAAAGCCTCTTTCACTGAGAAAAACAAAACCCTAAAACTCTGATAAATACAAAAACAAAATGTTTCTGATGGGTGGTGCTGTACTCGTGGCAGTGACTAGAGACAGCAGTTCCAGTGTTGGGCAGAAAAAACATCTGCCTTGACTGAAAGTGATCCACAATTAAAACAAAGTATAATTAAACAAGGGGATGGGACAGCTCAGTGGTCAGCGCGCTCGCTTTCCCCCAGCCAATGTTAAGCAGCATCGAACATGGTTACCAGTTGGATGGGTGACCGTTTGCACGCCTTGGCTTCAGTACAGTTTCCCCAGCTGTAAATGGGCACCTGCCCTCTTTAGGGTCAGGGAGGGTAAAGCAGCGAGGGAGAGGAGATGGGCGCTGCCCTCAATATGCTGGCCCCTAGAGAAGCTGAGGTCTCTGATGCCTCACTCCCATATGACCACACAGGTTATGGGATATCTTTACCATACTCTTTTTATAATGAAGCAATGAGCCCCTGTAACTAGCCTGCCTGCCTGCCTACCTGTGTGTCTTCATCGGTGTCCATGGGTTCAGGGATGGAGAGACCGCCTTCTCTCTTCTCCGGGGATTCTGTCTCCTCTGATGTGGTCTCCTCTGTCAAATAAAAGAATGCTAATTGTTACCTCTTGTCCACATACTTTTCTCCCAATTCTCTTCTAGCAAAAGAACTGAAAAAAAAAACCCAAACCTACAGTCTCAATTAGATCATGCGTTTAACCCTTATCCCCCTGCTGCGCCCATTAGCGCCCCTTTATAACGTAACCCTGTAGCGCCCATTAGTGCCCTCAGTTTTTTGTGTATTGACTATTGAAAGATGTATAAATTACTTCCCTTTGACACAAGTTTCACAGTGAATAAACTGTGTGACTCCAGTGGTATAAGGGTTAATACTCTAACCAACATGCGATTCTGTCTACAAAGAATTTACACTCTGAAAATACTCTCCAACTGTCTCACACTACCTCTACAGTTTATTTACACTTGCTAAGCAGTTTACCTATTCCATTTTCCGCCTTTTTCTCTTCTTCTGCAGGGGGTGCATCTTGCTTCTGTTCTTCTTCTGCCTGTTGTTGCTGCTGTTGTTGTTGTTGCTGTTGTTGCTGTTGCTGTTGTTGCTGCAGCAGTAACGTCTCCTCCAGCAGTCTCTGGCGGTGTTCCTCCTTGGCTCTCTGCACCATCCCTTGAAACATGTCGTCTGTGATGACAGGCTTGCTCTCTCGCAGCTGTCAACCAACCACACAAACCAATCAATCAGTAAGTAAATAAATAAGTAAGTAAATAAATGAACAGATAAATAAACAAATCAATCAATCAATAAGTAAACGAATGAATGAATAAAGAAATGAAACTGCAGCAGACTTGAATGTCGTTCACGACACTGCACACTGAGTTACTCTTACGAACACACACAAGACAGACACCTAGAAGGTGGGGATGCTATTTATACTGACAGGGCCCCAAGGTCCCCCCCTTGCATTCCCATGGGGTGGGGGGGGACACAGACCAAAGACAGACAGAGGGAGGGGGCTCACCTCCTTCATGTTGCTGTTGAAGGTTCTGCTGGAATCGTTGAATTTGCGTTTCTTGGCCTCGTGCTTCTCCTCTATCTGCTGCAGCTCTGCCTCCAGCTTCCTCTGAAACAGGCAGTCAGTCAGTCAGTCCATCAGTCAGTCAAATAATTCACCAGTTAATTCATCAGTGAATTAATATGTCTGTCAATCCAACAGTCAATCAGTTAATTCATCAGTGAATTAATAAGTCTGTCAATCCAACAGTCAATCATGCAGACTGCATCAGTCAGTCAAGTCACCCAATCAGTCAAACAATCAAAACAAAACAACACACACACTGACTCACTGACTGTGTATGTGTGTGTGTGTGTCTCTCTCTCTCCCCCCCCCTCCCCCCCCCCTCTCTCTCTCTCTCTCCCCCTCCCTCCCCCCCCCCCTCTCTCTCTCTCCCCCACCCTCCCTCTCTCCCCCTCTCTCTCTCTGCACTACCCCCCCTCTCTCCCCCTCTCTCTCCCTCTCCCTCCCTCTCTCTCCCTCCCTTTCAACTCACCTGGTGCATGGTCAGTGATTGCACCTGTCTCTTCAGCACTCCCCCTCTCTCTCTCTCCCTCCCTCTCTCTCATCACCTCACCTGGTGCATGGTCAGTGACTGCACCTGTCTCTTCAGCACCAGCATTCTGCCTGTGGTCACCCTCGCTCCCTCCTTTCCACCCTCCCTCCCTCCCACCCTCTCCCTCCCTCCCTCTCTCCCACCTACTCTCTCCCTCCCCCTCTCCCATCCTCCCTCCCCCACCCTCTCCCTCTCAGCTCACCTGGTGCATGGTCAGTGA
>CM060338.1:4535473-4541563 GCA_030674155.1 Stramonita haemastoma
GTTGATAATGACTTTTTTCCCCAAAATGTCTAGAGTTTTTTACACTCAAATCATTTGATGGTATCTTGGATAGAAAAAAAAGAGGAGGGAAGGGGGGGGGGGAGGGGGGGGGGAGGGGAGGAGTGAGAGTTCAAGAGAAAGGGAGGGGGGAGGGAGGGGAGGGGGAGGATGAGAGAGGAAGAGAGAGAGAAGACGCAAGGAAGAGGAATAAAATGGTACATGTCATACAAATACAGTAAAGTGCGTATGCAACACTCAGGTACCTCTGAAGCAGGTATGGGGGGGGGGAAATATATATTGAAAAGAAAAAAAATGGCAAAACACACCAGAGGAGAAAAAAAAGAAAGAAAATGATATTCAAGAAAAAAAAAACACCACTCCCACACATGCACGCGTATCTTACCCCAGCAGGCGATTTCTACAGGAGACAGAAAAGTCAACAGTATGCAGAATACAGCACTCCACCATCAAGTCACACACACCATATCACACACTGTCCATGTCACACACACACACACACACATTCATCCTTCTATCATCACCACCATCACCCCTACAGTTATCACTTCATCTCCCAAACCAAAGTCCCCTGAACAGATAGCTGTCACTGAGTCTGTAAGCATACAACAAGTGCAACAGCGAAGGTTAAGTTAATAAAAAAAAATTTAAAAGTAGCCAACAACACACTGACCCTCACAATGATATCAAAATCAATGGAGCAGATTTGGAATATGTTCAAAATTTCAAATATTCAGGCTCTATTAACCCTTTGCTGGGCACAACGCCCCAAAGCGCCCGACCCTGTCCTTGGGCAAAACGCCCCAAAGCGCCCGGCGACATGACCGTCACTTTAGAGCGATCATACATTCGTAATTCCCGCCAATCTCGCTTCAAATCTCGTGAATATAGAAGCCACGAGACTGCCCGCGAGACTTCCGCATGTTTATTACAAATGGCGGCGATTGGAGTGAGTTTGTTGCAAGTTTTGGAGGAAAAAAATCGCAAATTTTTCCAAGATGGATGCTATCTTCGAACCCGACATGTACGATCGTTTTTACAGCTTCCATGCCGAAAATATGACGCTGTGAGATGTGTATCTAGGCTCAAATATCGATGTAATCGATCCTAGTAGTGTGTGCACTTCTGAGTTTGTTGACTGAAGTGAGAGAGACGACTTTGACTACGGCGAAGTTCGAGACGAAAATCGATCGTCAAATCTAACACGGCCGATACGCGTTTTGAATTCTACTCTTAGATTTGGGGAAATTATCGCGGATTTCAAGTTCGGCAATGGTTCAGAACTTGATATATTTTGTTATTTGGTTGCTATTCGGGATTTTGATACGGCAGCGGCTCAAACTTAAACGTTAAGCTGATCGCGATCATCGGTAAACAAAAATGGCGGTCGTCGGAATGTTCGATGTGTTCGTGCACCATTTATCAAAAAAAACTATAAAACCAACAGTAGGTTGAAAATATCTTTTCTATAATTGTTTCTTAATGTTTTAGTTTTTATTTAATCAAAATCCATGCACGCATTCTAAAGTTATTGCAACGCTAACTGTAACACACGCAAACCAATCAATGACTTTGTGTGTTTATGCATTATAATTCTAAAAGAAAATAAAAATAATGACAAAAATTGGGTATTAGCAATTTCTTTATTCATTTCTGCATCTTGCTGTTTTTATTTCATCAAAATCCACCTGACCATTGTAGAGTTATTGCATGTTAAATACATACACCCACTCACAAGCCATCCACCTCCATTTTCTCTGCCCAGCAGGAAGGTGACAAATGATTTTGCTGTGCCCAGCAAAGGGTTAAAGACACAGGTCTACAAGTATGGCCAAAGAAGCAAAATATGATTCAGTTATGTAAACAGAGAGAAAGACAAAATATGATTCAGTTATGTAAATTAAACAGAGAAAAAGACAGAGGCATACCTAACGATATCAAAATCAGAATTATCAAAACACTAATCTGGCGTGTACTGCTGTACGGGTCAGAAGTCTGGGCAATACCAATTGAAAACGAGAAAAAATAAACACAGCCAAAATGTGGTTCTACAGGTGACTCTTAAGAGTCCTATGGTCAGACAGAAGACCAAATGGAAGCATTCTTCATGAACTCTCGGTGCAAAGACAAACATCAGCTGAAACTGATAAGTAGAGACTGAGACACATTGGTCACGCAAACAGAAACACACAAACAAATCTGATGATGTCAGTTCTCTGAGGTAAGGATGAGGGCAGAAGGAAAAGAGGCAGGCCACCAACATCCTACATTGCTAACATCACTGAGATCAGTGGTCTGGGAGGGCCACAGGAGATGGTAGAACTCAGCAGAGACAGTGAAGGACACAGACTTCAACAAATGATAAGTCTGAATTTACAATGTACATCTTTGCTACAGGTTACCAGCACACAAAAAATCTTAACCTAAAACCGCAGTTTTGCCCGTTAACAAATTCAAACCTTGCAGCTGATCCACATTACCACACTTGCAAAATTACACACCACATATCTTCCAGATTTCAAAGCATTCACAACATGCATGCAATAATGCATATATATCTGAGGCTTGTTCAATGACTGTTTCCATGATTTAACTCTTTTGCTTTCAGTTTCTGTGCATCAAAATGTCCCATGCAAATGAGTCCACATCACAGCACAACACCTTACGACCAGTTAACTCTTTGATTACCTAGCACTCAGGCAACCCTGGTTAATCAAACAATCCCACGCTTTATATTGATGAACAGGACAAACCCTCACAAACAAAAGCAACACCAGCCTAATAAACCAAAGCCTCATACAAGGACAAAGATAACAACACAGTGCAGAACTATCTATCACTAAGGCCAGAAACAACTGAGAACAAGGTGTATCCTGAAGGCTCTCCTACAGTTAAGGTTCTGTCCACCGCAAATGATGGGAGATGATACAGCTACAAAAACATAGACACTTTTGTCACTGTTAAAGTGAACATCAATACTGAGTCACGAACTGAACACCAAAACTGGCAATACTGTTCTCATAAACTGAACATACAAAAAAAAAAGAAAATATAGAGTTGGACAATGCCACAAAACGCTTGTTATGGCAAAAATAATGATTAAACCCTGAACACACACCACATGATTCATTCAAGCACAACACTTCCAACAACAATGGCAGTCAGCACATCTGAGATCACTAGCTTGATCAGACAGAGAAGGGTGATCTTCTTGTTCAAAACAGACTTTGGGGTTGATGTGGCTTATCCAATAGTGGCTTGTTACCCTGAAATACGACTCTCCACAACAAAATGAGTCACACTGCACTGGACCAACTTTTCTGCAAAGGGTGATTCCAGTCAAGTTGGAGTCAGGTTCTCGGTTTTGAAATTTCTGTTGATTCTAAGCTTTCTTCTACCTTGTACTGAAGTACTAAGGCAGAATTTTTGTTTTTCCTTTTGTTTTAAAAACGCATTTGAAATCATCCAACCCTTCAATCCTGACTGAGGAAAAAAGTGTGGCTGATGGAGATAACCCTACAGACCAAGCTGTGTGGCCCACGAGAGGAGCTGGAAAGGACATCCGACCATTATTTTTCCTAGACACATCTGACGGCGTAAAGCGAACAAAGAAAAGGAGAATCCCGACTACCTGCTATGATGCAAAATTCGTCAATTTCTCAATTTTGTCACTTCCTACAGCCTAGCATTTCAATTTGTAATAACTTTTCATAGAAAATAATTTGATTTTTATTTTCTTTTTTGACTGAAGTGGTGGAGGGTCATTAGTGTAGAAACTTCCATAATGTCCACACATTAGCTACAATGACTAAAACACATTAAAAAAAACTTTGTCTCACCTGTCCAGAACTCTTGCCAATCTGTAATTAAAAAAAAAAAAAAATTATTACAATAACATCAAAACATTCAACCATTAAAAGACCTAATAAGACCAACCCCCCCTCCCCTCAAAATACATGCATTTTGATGTAAACAAAGCCTATGACATAATTACCTAAAAGAAACCACCAAGCATTGTTCTAAAAAGTTACATATTAGTTTAACTTTGCTCTAAGAGAGACAGAGACTGAGACAACAACAGACAGATAAAGAGAAAGAGACAGACAGATACAGAGAAAGAGACAGACAGATAGAGAGAAAGAGACAGACAGATACAGAGAAAGAGACAGACAGATAGAGAGAAAGAGACAGACAGATACAGAGAAAGAGACAGACAGATAGAGAGAAAGAGACAGACAGATACAGAGAAAGAGACAGACAGATACAGAGAAAGAGACAGACAGATACAGAGAAAGAGACAGACAGATACAGAGAAAGAGACAGACAGATACAGAGAAAGAGACAGACAGATAGAGAGAAAGAGACAGACAGATACAGAGAAAGAGACAGACAGATACAGAGAAAGAGACAGACAGATACAGAGAAAGAGACAGACAGATACAGAGAAAGAGACAGACAGATACAGAGAAAGAGACAGACAGATACAGAGAAAGAGACAGACAGATACAGAGAAAGAGACAGACAGATACAGAGAAAGAGACAGACAGATACAGAGAAAGAGACAGACAGATACAGAGAAAGAGACAGACAGATACAGAGAAAGAGACAGACAGATACAGAGAAAGAGACAGACAGATACAGAGAAAGAGACAGACAGATACAGAGAAAGAGACAGACAGATACAGAGAAAGAGACAGACAGATACAGAGAAAGAGACAGACAGATACAGAGAAAGAGACAGACAGATACAGAGAAAGAGACAGACAGATACAGAGAAAGAGACAGACAGATACAAAGAAAGAGACAAGACAGATAGAGAGAAAGTGACAGACAGACAAATACAAAGAAAGCAACAGACAGAGAAAGCAACAGACAAACAGAGAAACAGACAGACAGAGAAACAGATACAGAGAAACAGACGGACAGACAGACACAGAGAAAGCTCTAACCACAAAGCTACCCCCTCCCCTCCTTTCCAGACTGCTGGTTTGATTCTGAAGAGGAATCAGTAGTTAAGGCGCTGTCACATAGAGCAGGACACAGAGGAAAACTACCAGTCAGCACCATGCACTGGGTACTGACACTATTATTTCAAAGTCTCTCCAAGATCAAGCCAGCACTTCAGCATAATGCTCATGCATGTTGACACAAACATATTTTGCAATGTTGAGGTAAAAGTAGAACATTTCCAACTGTATAAAAAAAAATATTAAACACATGTAAACAAAATATCATTTTGGATTCACAATCCAACACCAATGTATGTGTGTCATTCGCAAGCAAAATACATAATTTGTAAATTCATACACACCTGCATCAATATGTTGATATGCACATGCATGCACACACGCATGCATACACACACACGCTCATACACTCATACATGCACGCACGCACGCACACACACCCTTACACACACACACACACACACACACACACACACACACACACACACACACACACATGTACCATCTGGAAATAAAAATTTGATTGATTGATTGATTGATTGACACACATACACACCTGGAGTTAACATCAGTGCTGACTCCACTCTCCCAAGAGTCCTTCAGATGAGACTGTAAACTGAGAATCCATGTGCAAACGCACGCAGAACATCTTGCGCACACGTTAAATCCTGTTCCACTTTTCGTAAGAGTAGGCCATCATGTGCCGGTGGGAACAGATGACATTTACAAAAAACGCATACACACGGGATGGATTAAAAAAAAAAAAAACATAGAGTGCCCCTTCCCCTTTCCTCGAATAAAAAGAATAATTTTTTTTTTTTTTTAAAAAATACATATAAAAACACACCAAAACGATCAATACAGAACCCAGCCCTTAACGCTGGATTTGGGAGGTGGAACCCAGGGTTGGCCTGTGGCGACGGTACAACGGGCCCTGGACTTCTCCCCCCTTTAGTTAACGGGGAACAGAACCACAAGCCAGGGAAAACAGGGTGTCTGGCTTTAATCTTCAAATATTAATAAAATACAGGAATTTACATACGCTATATCTTTTAAAAAAAAAAAAAAAAAAAAACAAAGTGCTTGCATTCGACCCTTTTCAACA
>CM060338.1:4541663-4554163 GCA_030674155.1 Stramonita haemastoma
ACGATCGCACACACACATAATTTATACACATACGACCACACCCACCCACGCGCGCGCTCGCGTTTGCACACAAACACACACATATGCACGCGCACCCCTCCCCCCTCGACTCTCTCTCTCTCTCTCTCTCTCTCTCTCTCTCTCTCTCCTCTCTCTCTCTCTCTCTCTCTCTCTCTCTCTCTCTCTCTCTCTCTCTCTCTCACACACACACACTGGACATTATATAATATTATAGCATACGAGGTGTTATGATAGCAAAGTTATATAACAGGTAAATAAAAACCCAAGTTCAAAGAAACACACAGAAGAATATAAAACATATTCTTTGTGCTTCTTTGAACACGAGTTTGCAGGTAGTCCGAATATTTAGGGAGAACACGGAGCACTGAAATGGTTTAATGCACATCGGCCTTGGACCACAATACACTTTCAGGGGCAAAAGAAATTTGATATGGCTTTGCCATAATACCTTGGTGTGTACTGAATACAGTACGCTATTGAATAATAATATGTATATTCCGAAATCATGACTAAATAGATAAATAAGTAAATAGACAAAGACTGACACTTTATAACATGCAAAATACAAAACGAGAGAGAGAGAGAGAGAGAGAGAGAGGAGAGAGAGAGAGAGAGAGAGAGAGAGAGAGAGAGAGAGAGAGAGAGAGGGGGAGATGAGGATGAAGAGGAGAAGGGGGGTGTGATGATGGATGACCTATCAGGGAGAAAATCGATCAGTGATCAATATCTTTACCAGTGTCGGTTTCTAGCAAAAGGTGAGTTGTGAACCATGGCCTTTCACCTGACTGTTCCCTTTTTTTTTTTTCTTTTTACCCCTTCCTTCCTTTCTTCCTCCTTGTCTTTTTCTTTCTGTCTTTCTGTCTTTCTTTGGTTCTTTCTTTGTTTTTCTTTCTTTCTTTGGTTCTTTCTTTCTGTCTTTCTGTCTTTCTTTGGTTTTCTTTGTTTTCTTTCTTTCTTTGGTTCTTTCTTTCTTCTTTCTTTCTTTCTTTGTTTTTCTTTTTCTTTCTTTGGTTTTTCTTTCTTTCTTTCTTTCTGTCTGTCTTTCTTTCTTTGGTTCTTTCTTTTTCTTTCTTTCTTTCTTTGGTTCTTTCTTTCTGTTCTTTCTTTCTTTCTTTGTTTCTTTCTGTCTTTCTTTGTTCTTTCTTTCTTTCTTTCTGTCTTCTTCTTCTGGTTCTTTCTTTCTTTCTTTCTTTCTTTCTTTCTTTCTTTCTTTCTTTCTTTTTTTTCTTTCTGTCTTTCTTTCTTTCTTTCTTTCTTTCTTTCTTTCTTTGTTTTTCTTTCTGTCTGTCATTCTTTCTGTTTCTTTCTTTCTTTCTTTCTTTCTTTCTTTCTTTCTTTCTTCTTTCTTTCTTTCTTTCTTTCATGCCGTTCATCTTTCCTTTTTGTTCTCGTTGTTTTTTGTGTTTGTTGTTGTTGTTGTTGTTGTTGTTGTTGTTGTTGTTGTTGTTGTTCTTCTTCTTCTTCTTCTTCTTCTTCTTCTTCTTCTTCTTCTTCTTCTTCTTCTTCTTCTTCTTCTTCTTCTTCTTCGCAATTCTTCTTCGCAATTCTTCTTCGCAATTCTTCGCAATTCTTCTTCTTCGCAATTCTTCTTCGCAATTTCTCTCTCTCTCTCTCTCTCTCTCTCTCTCTCTCTTCTCTCTCTCTCTCTCTCTCTCTCTCTCTCTCTCTCTCTCTCTCTCTCTCTCTCTCTCTCTCTCTCTCTCTCCCACTTTCTCCCTCCCTCTCTCTCTCCACCCCCCCCCCTCTCTCTCTCTTCATGCTATGCACACAAGTTGGTCTAACCTTTGAATTATCCACAACAGTAGAAGGGTTTAATTATGATACATCCCCGAAATCAGAATGCGGCTACCTTAATGTTTGGGTATAAACGGTCGTGTTATACGCAATAATCTCTCCATTGGTGAACCTTGCAGCTCTCTGTAGCCAAAGGACTGAGAAGAAATTATGATACAAGATGTCTGTAACACGTATAGCTTGATATCCTGTTGGAAACTAAAATTATCTTTTTATTCTTTTATTTTGAGGATAATGGCATAAACACTCAAGTACTTTTTTTACACCTAGTCCCCGTGTTTATGTAGTTTTTTAATTTTTTTTTCATCTGTTCCCACCGGCTTACAATGGCCTACTCTTCCCAGAAGCGTAACAGGTTTTAACGTGTGCGCAAGATGTTCTGCGTGCGTTCGCATACGGGAACGGCAACTCAGTTTATAGTCTCATCCGAAGTACTTCTGAGGGGAGTGGAGTCACCTGGGGGAAATACCCCCTTGAACGGCATTGGAACCCACGTCAGTAGATCACTAACTTGATAATTATGGACAGGTGGGTCATGTCTGTTCAAACAGGGTTCAGATAACAGATTTCAGAAAAAAGAAACCCAGCGAAACTGAAAGTGGAAAGCAACATCAACAACAATAATGATAATAACAAGAACAACAACAACAACAACAACAACAGCAGTAGTAGTAGCAGCAGCAGCAACAGCAGCAGCAGCAGCAGCAACAACAACAACAACAACAACAACAACAACAACAAAACGACAAACTCAAAGCCCGCCAGTCAATATGCATTATAGCTCCAAATAGCTATCAGAGGCACTTTCAGTTTAGCGCTTGAAAAGAATCTCATTTCATTCTTCGGGATATAGTCTTTTCTCGGTGCTCTCCCTTGAATCACAAAAAATAAACATGTTATATAACTGGGTGCTTTCCCTTCAGTTGTAGACTTTGCCCGGCCAGGTGGTCTCCCTTCAACTGTGGTATAGAGAGAGCTTTAGTTAAATAGAGAAGAAAAAGAAGAAAAAGAAAAAAAAATATACTGTGTGGGAATGTTTTGTTATTTCAGTGCAGTTCTCAATGTCAACAACAGAGCCTAAGGTGGATTGCTAAAAAGAAGGAGAGGCATTTCTCTCTTTTTCTGTCTGTCTGTCTGTCTGTCTGTCTGTCTGTCTGTCTGTCTGTCTGTCTGTCTGTCTGTCTGTCTGTCTGTATGTCTTTCCTTCTGTTTTGATTTGATTTGATTTGATTTATTCTTTTATATCGAGGATAATGGAAGAAGCACTCTTGTGCTTTTTTTCATCCAGTCCCCATGTGTATGCCGTTTTGTAAATGTCTGTCTGTCTGTCTGTCTGTCTGTCTGTCTGTCTGTCTGTCTGTCTGTCTGTCTGTCTGTCTGTCTGTCTGTCTGTCTCTCTCTCTCTCTCTCTCTCTCTCTCTCTCTCTCTCTCTCTCTCTCTCTCTCTCTCTCTCTCTCTCTCTCTCTCTCTCTCTCTCTCTCTCTCTCTCGTTGTATAACTAAAGGTTTCTTGCATGATTGAAAAACATTTTATGATAACACACACACACACACACACACACACACACACACACACACACACACACACACACACACACACACACACACACACACACACAATTCCATGAGAGACAACCCATTAAACAAAAGACGGCAGCAACAATAATAACAATCAATAGCAATGATAACACAACAGTGGTATACATACTTCACACCAAACATCCTTAACAACAACAATAACTTTTTAACCAAAAAATCCCAACAATACCAGCAACCTTAACACCCATACTCTAACAACAACCTCAGCAACTCCAAACATTTGTCCTCTCCAAGTGAAAACCGACCTATTTTGATTCTGCTAAAAATAAACAGTAACGGCAGATGATTCTCTTCCTTGTTCAACGAATCGAATGTCACACACTCAGGGGTATTCTTGTACTCAATGCTCTCCCTTATTATTGTAGACTTTATACTTGGTTGCTTCCCTTTATCTGTGCTGAGGAAAATCGTAGGCTTCTCTGTCTCTGTCTCTCTGTCTCTCTCTGTCTCTTTGTCTGTCTCTCTGTCTCTGTCTCTCTCTCTCTGTCCCTCTGTCTCTGTCTCTCCGTCTGTCTGTTTGTCTGTCTCTGTCTCTGTCTCTGTCTGTCTGTCTGTCTGTCTGTCTCTCTCTCTCTCTCTCTCTCTCTCTCTCTCTCTCTCTCTCTCTCTCTCTCTCTCTCTCTCTCTCTCTCTGGGCACATAATTTCTATAAACATTTAGTTGCAGTATCTCCCTTCTGTTTGTTGCTGTTCTTACTTCTGTATGAAGTATACATATCACAATGCTTCAAGACACGATTTTAAAAGTTCCCCATGGGTCCATGAAGTCCTGGATTCAAATCTCGGCCGCGTCTGTGGATTTTTATGAATCCCCAAGTCATGCCTGCCAGTGCCTTAATTCTTTTTCATGTATATACTCATGCAAAAGATCAATTATGCACGTTAAAGATTCCATAATTCATGTCCATGTTTGGTGGGGTTATGGAAACATTAAAATACCTAGCATAGAAAAAATAAAATATTGGAACACAGCTACCTTTTATGTTGGGCAAAAACGATCGGATAGGCAAAAAATCTCACTATTAGTACCTAAGAACTCTAACCGAAGGAGCAGGGAGGGGGGGGGGTGTAAAGACACAGAGAAATGAAAATCAAACCATTTTGCAAAATTAAAGTTTGGGGGAATTATTATAGTCTTAAGGCCCGTTGTGTTTTCCACAAGAAGTTTGTACAAAATATGGATCGGAGGAAGGACAATCAAAGCATTTTCCAAAGCTAATACTTCGGGGAATAAATATAATCTAAGCACGTTGTGTTTTCCACACAAGACGTTTGTACAAAAAATACGGAAGAGTGACAATCAAAAACCTTTCTGAAAGTTAAAACCTTTCCTTGGAATGAAATAAAAACCAGCTGGTTAAGTTTCCTTCTCGGTGTGTTTACTTGTGTGATTCATGACATAGAAAGCAAGTTTGGTAACCTGTAACTTGTAAGCGACCTACTTGCTCTTTACATGTCCATGTTAGACATTGGAAAGCCTGACAGGGAGGGAGAGAGGGAGGGAGGCAAGGGGAGGAGGGAGGGAGCCTGAATAACGACGTCAATCGTGGATTGACAGAGCCCCGTGAACGGAACAAACAGAAAACAGGGGCGATTCTTTTATCACAGAAAGCATATTGGTTGTGTGTATGTCTGTGTATGTGCGTGTGTGTGTTTGTGGGGGGGGGGGGGGGGGGGGTAGATGTGTGTGTGTGTGTGCGTGTGTGTGTGTGCGTGTGTGTGTGTGTGTGTGTGTGTGTGTGTGTGTGTGTGTGTGTGTGTACCCATGTTTAACCAAAACCTGTTGCAGTGAGAGTTGAGAATGGGTGGGCTAGAGCGAGTGTTTGCATGCGAGCCTGTGTATTTCTGTATGTCTGCATGTATGTATGTCTGTATGTCTGTCTGTCTGTCTGTCTGTATGTATGTATGTATGTATGTGCGTGCGTGCTTGCGTGCGTGTGTGTGTGTGTGTGTGTGTGCAGGTGGATATGAGAGAGATACTGAGGAAGATAAGAGAGATACAGAGAGGGAGAAAGAGTCAGAGACAGAGAGAAAGAGAGAGAGGCAGAAAGATATATATATATATATATATATATATACAGAGAGAGAGAGAGGCAAGGCAAGGCAAGGCAAGGCAAGGCAAGGCAAGGCAAGGCAAGGCAAAATATTTTATTCGAGGATAATAGATAAGCACTTGTGTGCTTTTTTACATCCAGTCCCCGCCCTTTTCAGGGATACATCAAGTTGAAAAAATACTAAACAATAAAGCTTTATGCAAACCAAACAACACACAAGAATAAGGACACTATATATGATAAGGTAATAAAAATGCACTCGATCAGAAGACAAAAATCAGAAGTCACAATAAAAGATTTTGATAATGAAAGAATAGAAAGTGTTAATAGGTAAAGAGCAAACAAGAGAAGAGAATAAACAACTGAAAACATCAATCCACCACCATCTGTCAAAAATTATACATGTGACATAAATCATACATTTGGATAAAAGGGGGAAAAAAATTTTTTTTAAACTAATATCCTTATTGGAGGGGGGGGAGGGAGATACTGCCAATAAAAATATAAATAAAATCAACAATTATAATGATCCAAATACCAAAAGTAAGGAACCATACCAAGTATCAAACAACAGGCAAGAATTAACACAGAGATACAATATTAAGGTAATGTTATAAAGTCACTGATTCAGAAACGAAAATGAGAAGTAAGAATCAATGATGATTTTGAGTTGAATAAAGAAAGCAAGAAAAACAAAGAAAAAAACAAAAACAAAACAAAACAAAGAAAAGGCGCAATAATTAAGAGTAAACATGAAAATATGATGAGGTTAAATGACTGAAAGCATCAATCTACCACCATCTAACATCAAATAAGTCCCATAAAACAAGATTTTTTTTTTTTTTTTTTTTTTTTTAATAATCCAAATATGCATTACATTTCAAATGATAGCAACATTTGCAATAAACCAAATATATACTACATTCCAAACTATTAAAACTTTCCAATTGAATTAATCGTATACTATTAAGTGATTCAAACATTCAAATGTACATTGCACTCTAAATGATTTGAACATTGCAAATGAGCCAAGTTATAATGTTATCCAAAACAAACAACAACAACAACAACAACAAAACAAAAACAAAACAAAACAGAACAAAAAACAAACAAAAACAAAACAAAAACAAAAACACACACAAAAAATTTTACTATTTGTTTGCATGACATAGAGTAACAATTTGCAATATATTCAGAGTATGGATATAACAGATACAACCAAACAAACAGTCGGGGAAAAAAAAAGAAGAAAATAAGAGAGAGTACACAGATTACATTCGAGAATACCCCAAGTGAATTTTCAGTTGTTTTACAAAATAAGCAATGTAGCGATGCTACGTATTACATCAAAAAAACAATGCAGAAAACACAAAAAACAAACAAACAAACAAAAAACCAGTTTCTTCAAAATGTATCTACCCATCATCAACTAGTTGTTTGTAATGTTGCCATTTAGCTGCAAATACACTATAAGTCATGTTTGTTTTGGCAATATATTCTTTAATTTGATATTGTTTTGTCATATACTTTCTAAAAACCGAAAACATAGGTGCCGCTTTTTGTACTCTACATTTGTATAAAAAAAAATTTGCAGTGATTAGTATTTCGTCTAGTATTTCATCTCCTTTTGATCGAGAATCAAATCCAAATAAAATCCGTTCTTTTGACAGCACTAGACCATGTGTATTGGCACAATTTTTATGAAGAAAGTTTTGCAATTCTGTCAAAAAATAAGAAGTTTTGCTGCAAGCATAGAATAGATGGTCAACAGTTTCTTTCTCAGAAGTACAGAATGTGCATTTATCATTTTCAACAATTTTCATTTTTTCAAGAATATTATTTGTAGCTAGAATTTTGTGGATCAGTCGTATCTGGAACCATTTCATTTTAATTTCTTTTATCTTATGCACCTTGTCAAAAACCTTTATCCAGTTAAGATCCCTTGGTATTGTTTTGTTCCACTTGTCACAACACTTTGGCAGAATGTTATCTGCAACCAGAATATCATAATAAGGGCGTGTTCCTTTTTTAACAGTCAAAATCAAGTTCAAAGCCTTTTGGAGGTTGTTTGATGTATTATTATCCATATTAATACCCGTTGTACGAATATACCTTTTAATTGCTTGAACACAGCCTAGATATGTAATGACATTTGTCCTGATATCATATTTCTCCTTAAAAAGGTCGTACGTCAAAAAAATTCCATTTTCGTCAACTAAATCTGCAATTCGATATATATCTTTTTCTATCCATTCCTTTACATGAAAAAAGTTTCCACCAACTTTAATATTTTCATTATAAAATATGTTTTCAGCCAAAAGATCTTCAGAATTAACAATTTTGACTTTCCTGCCAAACATTTTGTATGCGTGGAATGTGTCAAACCAGAATGTGTTTGAACATTTTCTTCTAATGGGTATAAAGTAACTATATTTGTCCAGATCTTTGACAAAAGGGCAAATCACTTCAATTATGGAACTCCATTTAGGATTATTTAGTTTAAGTTTTCTTATCCACATAGGTTTTAACCCCATAGTATATTGTTTTAGAGATGGTATTCCCAATCCTCCATGTTTTATGTGTTTGACTGTGGTTTTTTTCGAGATTCTGTCTTGTTTGTTTTTCCACACAAACTTAAAACACAATTTCTGAAGTATATCTATATAATCATTTGGTGGATTCGGTAACAGGATCCAGAGATATATCAGTTTAGATAGAATTAAAGATTTTAGCACTGCCACTCTACCAATAGGTGTAATATCCCTTTTTATCCAGATGTTGAATAAAGTTCTTACTTCTTTTATTTTGTTATCATGATTTAGTTTTTCACATTCTGACAAATCCGGTGTAAACCATATTCCAAGTATCTTGAACTGTTTGGGGTTCCAGTCTAACTTTAAATGGGTCATATACCTTACATCAGAAAAGGTTTTGCTCCCAAGCCATATTACTTTTGTTTTCTCTGTATTCATAAAAAGTCCAGTTACATTTCCGAATAAGTTTAAAGTTTTCATGGTCTGTTCAAATGATATGCTGTCACCTTTATTTATCAGCTGTGTATCATCAGCAAACTGTGACAACTTGTATTCTGTATTATTAACATAAATACCTTTTATGTTTGGGTTTTCTCTTATCATAATTGCCAGAATTTCTGCCGAGAGAATAAATAGGTATGGAGATATTGGGTCACCCTGTCTGCATCCTCTGTGTATATTAAACCAGGAGGAACACTGTCCATTGACTATTACTGTAGACTTAATATTTCTATAGAAAGTTGAAATCCAACGAAGTATATCTTTTCCAAATCCAAATGATTTAAATACTTTTGAAATAAACTGCCAACTTAAAGAGTCGAAAGCCTTTTCAAAATCAATAGAAATTAACATACCTGGAAGGTTTTTCATTTTTAGGTAGCTCATTAGATCATACAACAATCTTATATTATCTCCTATATATCTGTTAGACATAAATCCTGTCTGATCTTCATTAATGAGTCTAGGAAGAACTGTTTTTATTCGATTAGCTATACAGGATGAACCTATTTTATAGACAACATTAAGTAAGGATATTGGCCTCCAGTTTTTGATGAATTCTTTTGGTTTGTCATGTTTAGGGATGCATGTAATTATTCCTTCTTTTTGTGTATTTGTTAATTCCCCATCTTTAAAGGATCTATTTAAAGCTCTAACTACAAAAGAACCAAGTCGTTTCCAAAAAACCTTGAAGAATTCTGAAGTAAACCCGTCAGAGCCTGGGCTTTTCCCATGTTTCATATTTCTGAGAGCCCGTCCAGCTTCTTCCAATGTTATCTCACCTTCAAGCGTTTTTTTTTTCTTCACTTGATAGCTTAGGGATTTCTGAGACTAGATCTTTAAACTCATATTCTTTCACTTTCCGTTCTTTATACAAGTCTTCAAAAAATTCCTTAACTTCCGAAAGAATATCATCAGACCTATATAACTCTTTCTCATTTGAAACCAACTTTGGCATATATTTGCTGATATAATTCCTTTTTTCTAAATTACAAAAATACTTTGTGATTTTTTCTCCTTCTTCCACCCATCTTGCTTTTGATCTGAGTAGAACACCCTTCATTTTAACTTCTCTAATTGCTGTTAGGTCACTACTGAAATCATTTAATTGTTGAATGTCATGCTCTGTTTTGTTTATTTTTTGTTCTACTTCTCTGATTTGATTTTCTAGCTTTTGTTCTTCTTGTTCTCTTTCCTTCTTTTTCTTTGTTGCATATGCTATTGTCTTTGCTCTAATTTTCATCATAAGAAAATCTAGAAACACGTTTTCAGGAATTGTTAACTTTATGTTGGTTTCAGAAATTTCTTCCAGATGTTCTTTCTCATAGTGATCAACAGCATACTCTCCGATAACACTGTTAATAGTTTCATTAATTTCTTTTGTATATATATTATCTTTGAGGAGAGAGTTATTGAATTTCCAGTATGTCATGCATTTTTTTTGTTTACCAAATTTCAATCTCAGACTAATCATAGAATGATCTGATCGATAACCATAGTGAATATCAGGCATTTCAACAGCAAATATAAGGTACTCAGAGAGAAGGAAAAAATCTAATCTGCTTTGTTTTAAAGGATTTGTCTTTCTCCAAGTGAATCTTTTACAGTCGAGATTGTATTCCCTCCATATGTCTGACAACTGTAATTCTTCAATCATATTCAGCACACTTTCTCGAGCTTTAGGGTTGTTAGTATGTTTATAATTATTGTAATCAAGGGATGGATCTAAGACAAGGTTCCAATCACCAACACAGATAACATTGCGTGTTTTAAAACTTTTAATTACATCTTTTAAGTGTAAATAGAATTCAGGAGTGTCTCTGTTAGGTCCATAAACATTAACAAGAAGCAGATCCTGTTCCATATATCTAAATAAAACTATCACAAAGTTCCCATCCTGGTCTCTGTGCACCCCTTTTATCTTAAATTCAAAAGTATTATTGAACATTATAGCCACTCCTCTGGAGTTTGAGCTATTAGAAGAAAATATACACTTGTAGCCCCACTCCGCTGTCACAAACGGTTCTATTTTCTTAGTAAAGTGTGTATCTTGTAGACAAAAAACTGAGTGCGACTTTTGCTTCAGATACTGGAATACATCACGTCTCTTTTTAGCATCACCTAATCCTTGGCAGTTTAGTGATACAAGGGAAATACTATCCATGTATTTTTTATTACAGTTGAAAATAGCTGGATATCAGATAGCAATGGCTCTTCCAATATGGCCTGAAGAAAAATACCTTGATTGTCTCCATAAGCATTAAACATGCAAACTGTGTACAAGAAAAAAGCAAAACAAAAAGGCGGTAACAAGACAAGTAATAGATTCAAAACTTTAAAAGTGCACATAGCACAGGAAAACCACACTTGAACGCCGATCATGGTCAATGGTCTGTGTCGCGTTGGTTCATAATCCATTTAATATAGTACTTCACTTTCCTTTATGTGCAGCATTCTACTACTACTACTACTACTACTACTACTACTACTACTACTACTACTACTACTACTACTACTACTACTACTACTACTACTACTACTACTACTACTACTACCACCACCACCACCGCCACCACCACCACTATTACTACTACTACCATTAAAACTACCACTACCACCATCACCACCATCACCACACCCCCTCTACTACTTCTACTACTGCCGCTGCCACCACCGCTGCCACCACTGCTACTACCTCTACCACTACTACAAATACTACTACTACTTCTACTACTACTTCTTCTACCACCACCACCAATCACTACCACTACCACTACTACTACTACTACTACCACTACTACTACCCACCACCACCACTACAACTTACTACTACTACTACTACTACTACTACCACCACCACTACCACTACTACCACTACCACCACAACTACTACCACTACTACCACTACCACCACTACCACCACCACCACCACCACCACCATCTACCACTATTACTACTACAACTATTACTACCACCACCACCACCACCACCGCTACCACGATTACTGTTACCATGTACCATCACTCTACACCACCACCACACCGTCATCACCCCCACCACCACCACCACCTCCAATATCAATACTTTCACTACGACGACTAACAGTGATTATAACAATAATATCAAAAACCATCTCTCTCTCGCCCACTCGCTTGCTCGCTCTATCCAACACATGCATATAACAACTTGCGCACATACACGCATGCGTTCATGGGACAACCTCAGTGACAGACAACGCGTTTATCATTATCATTTTTCCTTTTGACGTCTTCACATCCTCCACTAGAGCTACAAGGTCCTCCCACGCCGAGGGTGGACGGGACAGCCTAGGCCTAGTGGTCACAGCGATGCGCTCACGATCCGCCGACGCGTCTCGAGTCTCGCACAAGAGGATCCCGCCTCCGGAGCCAACATCAGCGCCGCCCCACTCAACATTCGACCGACCATGGATGGTCCATGGTCCATCCACCCACCGGAAAAAATCCCGGCTGGCGGGATCGGTACCAACGCCTCACAGGAGACAAAACACTCACAAAAGAAGCAAAACAAATAAAATCTTCGAATGGGGGTGTCCACAGCGACCCGAAACCCCGACGCCAGACCGGGAGCCTAACACCACATTCACAGTGTCCCGTCCCCCCCCCCACATTCACAGTGTCCCGTCCCCCCCCCCCCCCCACATTCACAGTGTCCCGCCCCCCCCCCCCCCCTCTATTGTTATAGTCGGTACAAAGAGTAACGAATAAAACAAGATTTTGATAAAGGGGAGAAAGAACAACAACAACAGGTAAGGAATACGACAGAGATACAATATTAAGGTAATGTTATAAAAAGGCACTCATTCAGAAACAAAATATGGAGTAAGAATCAATGATTATTTTGATTTGGATGATAAAACAAAAACAAAACAAACAAAAAAAAAATAAACAAACAAAAACAAAACAAAGCAAAAAAAAAAAAAAAAAAAAAAAAGGCGCAATGATTAAAGAGCAAACATGAGA
>CM060338.1:4559163-4564163 GCA_030674155.1 Stramonita haemastoma
TTTTATCAAACTGTCTTACAGTCTGTTTGTCTGTCTGTCTGTCTGACTGACTATCTATTGGTATGTCCCTCTCTGTTTATTCTGTCCATCCTGCTGTTTATATTTTCAATGTATGTCTCTATAAACATTTGTGCTTTCATTATCTACTGAAGGGCTGTTTCTGTCTGTCTGTCTGTTTGCTTGTCTGTCTGTCTGTTTGCTTGTCTTTGTAGTAGTTTGTTATCCTTTCATTATGTCTACCTTGTTTTCTTATTTACTCAATGTCTCTGTCTGTATGTCTGTTTGTTTTGTATTCATTTTGTTAGGCTTTATGTATGTCTTTTTTGTTTCCTTATTTCATCTACTCAATGCCTCTGCCTGTCTGTCTGTTTGTCTGTCTGTTTTTTTGTATTGTTTTTGTTCTGCTTTATCTATTTTTTCTTGTTTACTTACCTATGCATGGCTTCTGTCTGTCTGTCTGTCTGTCTGTTTTGTCTGTCTGTCTGTCTGTTCTGTCTGTCTATGTGTCTGTTTGTCTATCCGTTTGTTCGTATTGTTTTTGTAATGCTTTATCTACTTTGCCTTGTTTTCTTATTTACACATAGCTTCTTTCTGTCTGTCTGTCTGTTTTGTCTATGTGTCTTTATAGTGGTTTTGTTATGCTTGATGTATGTCTGTCTTGTTTCCTTATCTACTCAAGGCCTCATTCTGTCTGTCTATATATCTGTTCGTTCGTATTGTTTTGTTATGTTTGTCTTTCATGTTTTCGTATCTATTCAAGGCTTCTGTCTGTTTGTCTGTCTCTTTGTCTGATTTTCTGTTCATCTTGTTTATGTTGTGCTCCATCTATGTCTGTCTTGTTTTCTTATCCACTCAAGGCTTCTGTTTGTCTTTTTGTCTGTTTGTTTGTTCGTATTGCTCTTGTTTTCCTTTATCTTTGTCTTCCTTGTTTTCTTATGTTCTCATGGCTTCTGTATGTTTGTCTGGGTTTTTTTCTTCTGTTTTTGTGTTTATTAGTCTGTCTGTTTGTTCATTTTGTTTTTGTTATGTTTTGTCTATGCCTCTCTAGTTTCTTTAACTATTCAAGGCCTCTGTATGTCTATTTTGTCTGTTTTGTCTATTTGTCTATTTACGACAGTAACACATTAGTTACAGAGCCAGACTGAGTTGGATGTCCATTTATAGATGGCGACCATCTCAACATCCTCCCAAAAACAACCTTTCACCATGAAACTCCAGCCAGTTTTTTTTGGGGGGAAAGACAATGAAATAAAAGCTCCCACACCTTTCTCTTTACCTATACACTAGCCCAGTATACCGTGGGGGCACCACTGCAGATTTTGCAGTCACGTCCCTTGTTAAAATAAAAGTTATTTTGGAGCAATTCAGGCAAGATTCATACCATTTTTCCCGTTAAGCAAGCTTAAGAATTTTCCAGGTTTTTTTTTTTTTTAGATATTGATTTATTAAGTTATTATTGCTTTACTGTTTTCCTTACCACAGTTTTGCTACAAGCAGAAGATAAATCGTGAGCCAATATATTGTTGAAGATTTTTGCATAGGGGAAAACAGGGTTTACACTTGACATTTTAATGATCATTTGCTTCATAGGACATGTTCTGACTGTTTCATCCACTCTAATAATAGTTATATGAATTATAGGAAATTGTTCCTGGTAATAATTTTCACACATAACTGTTGTTGTTGTCGGTATAGTGATATCATTGTTGTTGTGTTTTGGCAAAATTAACATCAGTCAGTTAGAAAGTTGACTACCAACACCATTGCTGAACCACCACCACCACCACCACCACCACCACCACCACCACCACCACCACCACTATCATCATCATCATCATCATCATCATCATCATCATCATCATCATCATCACCATCATAATCATCATCATCATCACCATCATCATCATAGTCGCCGTCGTCTTTCTTCTTCTTCTTCTTCTTCTTCTTCTTCTTCTTCTTCTTCTTCTTCTTCTTCTTCTTCTTCTTCTTCTTCTTCATCTTCTTCTTCTTCATCATCTTCTTCTTCATCATCATCTTCTTCTTCTTCTTCTTCTTCTTCTTCTTCTTCTTCTTCTTCTTCTTTCTCATCATCTTTTTCTTCTTCATCTTCTTCTTCTTCTTCTTCTTCTTCATCTTCTTCTTCTTCTTCTTCTTCTTCTTCTTCTTCTTCTTCTTCTTCGCTGTTCTTTGGCGCAGGTCTTCTATTCCTTCTTTTTCCTCTTACTCTCCTTCTCCTTCATCGTTTTGTTCGTCGTCGTCTTGTTTTGTCTAAAGGACAAATCTGTTTTTCTCCCAATGAGACAGAATCTAAATCAGCACCAAGTGTAGTACTTATGTTTAGCTTCTGTTTTCAATTGGCTGTAAAGAGCGTAAGCTTATTTCTGATGTAAAGGCGATTTCAGTTGGGTGTGTGTTGTGTGTGTGTATAGATAGATAGATAGATAGATAGATAGATAGATAGATAGATAGATAGATAGATAGATAGATAGATAGATAGATAGATAGATAGATAGATAGATATAGATAGATAAAACATTTATGTTGTATTGAATTGTAATTACGCTATATCAACTATTTTTATCGGTGTCAAAGAGCTCATGCAAAGGTAGTATTCTACTTAATAGAAGAAAGTACTTTGCTGTTCTCAGTTTTTTATCCATCTATCTATCGATCTATCGATCTATCGATCTATCGATCTATCTATCTCTCTATCTCTCTCTCTATCTATCTATCTATCGATCGATCGATCGATTGATCTATGCATCTATCTATTCATCTATTTATATATCTGTCTATCTATCTATCTATCTTCTTCTCATTGGTTTAATGTCCATTTACTACAAGGTGATTTAGACAATGGCACATTCACATTCAGAATGTACTGAAAATGGGATGAGGGGAAAGATGAAAGGATGAAGAATGTAATGGATGGTGATAATTTTATATAATTTCATTTACAGTAACTGTCCTACTGGTGATTGGCATATACTTTCTGGCACTGATATTAGGTCATGCGACTCGGAATCATACAGAACACTTTGGATATTTCCTTTTTTTCTTAGATCTATCCCTTTGCTTTTATACGAGGCAATGAGCACAGGGCAATCAAACAATATATGATGAACTGAAATAATAGCAGAACAATGGCAGAAAACATTTTTTGAATATTTAGTTTTCCAAGCATTTAGACGTAGTTTATGAATTATACTTTCTATATTTCGTGGGAAACGTCAACGATCCAAGTGAAGACTAAAAAACTTTGAGTACATGGAGTTTGCAAGAACTGAAATAATGTCAAATGAAGATAAACGTAGACCTATACAATTAATCATTATGTCACTTGTACATTCTGATGCACCGCGTTTTGCCAGAGAATCTGCCAACTCGTTCCAGTAAAGACTGCAGTGTGATGGAACCCAGCAAAATTTTATCCCAATACCTTTAGAAACAAGAGAATGCACAAGGAACTTGATTTAAAAAATAACGTCATTTCTCAGTTTAGAGTCCCAGTGTTTCAGAGCAAGTAAAACTGTTTTTGAATCAACACAAAAAACGACCGTAAAAATTGCAAGAGAAATATTTGAAAGATAATTTAGCGCCATAAAAATTGCGAACAATTCAGATGTGAATATTGTAAAACCTTTCCTAATACAAAAAGATCTTTTTACTTTTAAGTCGGGTATAAGTATCTCTCTCTCTCTCTCTCTCTATCTATCTATCTATCTATCTATCTATCTATCTATCTATCTATCTATCTATCTATCTATCTATCTATCTATCTATCTGTCTATCTGTCTATCTATCTGTCCCTTAGTCTGGCGACCGTGAGGGCACTCATGAAGACTTGACAACCAGTTCCCTCCATTCCTCTCTCTCTTCTGCCTTTCTCAAAGTTTTGTTGAGTTCTAGGCCTGTCCATTCACTGATGTTGTCCTCCTATCTCTTCTTTGGTCTGCCTCTTTTTCTTCCTCCTTGGACAGTGCCTAGCAGTATTGTTTTTGCAAGTCCTTTTGATCTTGTGACATGCCCGTACCATTTGAGTTTACGTTCCTTTACGATTGATCATTATGATTATATTATGTTTTATGAGTAAAGGATGCACCAATGTGACCATGAACTAGCATAGAAGGTTCTTTTTGTAAATGTGACGCTCCACCACATAAGGAGTCGCATTGCACCAGAGGTCAATTTTTAGTTATTGACATGTTATTAATGTACAATAAAGTGGCTATTCAATACAAAAAACAGATTGAAAATCGGACAATTTTGTGCAAAGTTATTACAAATTGAAATGATAGACTGCAAGATGTGACAAAATGAGAAACGGGCAAGTTTATTTTCGAAACAGGTTGTCAGAATGAGGGCTTGGGTATTTTCAAAACACATTTAAAAGCAAAAGGAATAAAAAAAATTATGCCTTGATATTTCATTACAAGGTAGAATAAAGAATATAGTTTAATAATCGATCAAAATCTCAAAATTGACAACTTGACCCCCACTTGGCTTTAATGGCTCCTAGCGCAAAATTGGGTAATGTGATAAGCGACTCATTTCGTGGTGAGGCGTCACAGATAAGATAATGAATAAGCAATTATGTGTTTGGATGTTGTTTTTATTTTTCACTCCAATCTCTGTCCTTATCAGGGGTCTATCAAGAAAACAAACAACAACAAAAAAAGAAGGAAAGAAAGAAAGAAAGTAAGTAAGTAAGAGAGACAGAGACAGAGACAGAAGAAAGACAGACGGACAGACAGACAGACAGACAGACAGAGTACACAGAGAGAGTGGGGGAGAGAGAGAGAGATCAAGACAGACAGATAAGCACACACACTAACACACACACATACACACACATACACACACACACACACTAACACACTTACACACACACACAGATAGACACACAGACAGATAGAGACACAGAGAGGGCAGGTGGGGTGTGGGTGTGTGTGTGGAGAAAGAACGACAAAATATGGACCAAAGCATAAACGTTTGCTGAA
>CM060338.1:4579163-4581573 GCA_030674155.1 Stramonita haemastoma
CCTCTCCCACACACATGTATGTATGTATACCCCGCTTTACTCAACAGGCTAGGGGCTCAACATATTTGTAAGCGTTTCAGAAAGCGTTGAGGGATCGACAGCAAATAAAACATGCCAGTTCACATCTGCTGAAAGATCCCCTCCGTTCTATGCATTTCATGTTCGTCGAATTTTGGTTGTGCGCGAAACATTCTTTGTCTGTTTGTTGGTATAGTCTAGTTGTAGCAGTCAAGTCAAGTCAAATTCTTTCAAGTTAAATTCTTTTATTTCGAGGATAATGGATAAGCACTTATGCGCTTTTGTTTTTTTACATCCAGTCCCCGTAGTAGAAGTAGCAGTGGTGTGGAAGACAGATGAAGAAATAAAAAGTTAAATTTTGGTTACTGGAAGATAAGGAGGATATAAATATAAATGGGTTATGGATTCGGATAGTTAGTTAGTTCTTCAGTTTAACGTCCTTCCACTAAAATAATGAAATCAGACGTGTGTGTGTGTGTGTGTGTGTGTGTGTGTGTGTGTGTGTGTGTGTGTGTGTGTGTGTGTGGTGTGTGTGTGTGTGTGTGTGTGTTCATTTATTACTCTGTGTATTTCTCTATTTTTTATTTACTTTTAACACACGGTCTTGTAAATCTTGTCATCAGTCCTCACCAGCACACAATGGCCAACTCATGGTTTAATGCGTCTGCAAGATGTTTCGTGTGTGTAAGCACACGAGACATAGGTTTAGTTATATTATCTATTCTCAACGAAAGGACTTATGTGTATGTTTAAAGATCATAAAAAAAAAGAGAAGGGATGATGATGGGTTTTTTTTTTAGGGATCCTTTTCCCTTCTGGCTGTCCTTCCCTATTTCCATTATTTTTTTCATTAAGCCTGTCGTTGTGGGGTCTGTCTGTCCTCTTTCTCCTCTTTTCCCCTGTTTTTCCCCTGTCTCCCATTTCCCTCTCTCTCTTCTCTGTCCCCTGTCTCTCTGTTTTTTCTCTGTTTTCTCTCTCTCTCCCCTGTCTCTAATTTCTCTCTGTCTCTTTTCCTTTTGTCCCCTCCCCTTTTTTCTGTCTGTCTGTCTGTCTGTCTGTTTTTTGTCTGTTTTGTCCACTTTTCTGTCTGTTTTGTCTTCTTCCCCTTTTCTCCTTTTTAATTTTTCTTAAACTTCTCTCCCCTTCTCTCCCCTCCCCCCTCTCTTCTCTCCTCTCCCCTTTTCTCCCCTTTCCCCCTCCTCTCTCTCCCCTTTTTTTCCCCGTTTCCCGTCTTTCTTCTCTCTCTCTCCCCTTTTCCTCCCCCCCGTTTTCTCTCTCTCTTCCCTCTCCCCTCTCCCCCCCTCTCCCCCTCTCTCCCCTTTTCCCTTCCCCCTCTCCCCCTTCCCCCGTTCCCCCTCTGTCCTTTTCCCTTTTCCCTTTTCCTTCCCCTTTTCTGTTTTTTCTCTCTGTTTTTTTCTCTGTGTTTTGGGCCCCCTCTCTGTCTTTTCTCTCTGTGTCTCTCTCTGTGTCGGTCTCTGTTTTCCCCTGTCTCTGTCTCTGTTTCTTGTCTCGGGCTCTGTCTCCCCTCTGTCTCTGTCTCTCTCTCTCTTCCCCCCTCCCTTCCTTTTCCCCCCTCTCTCTCCCCTCTTTTCTCTCCCCCTCTCCTTCCTCCCTTCCCCCCCTCCCCCCTCTCCCCCGGCCCCTCCTCCCCTTTTTTTCACCCCCCCCTCTTTTCCCCTTTTTCCCTTTCCCCCCCCCACACTCCCCAAACTACCCTTAGGTCCCCCGGGGCCCCCTTTGGCCCACTCAAAAGACGGTTTTTGGGAAGGGGACCCCACCAAACCCAAAAACCAACCACACACACACACACCCCCAAAACCCCACACAAATTTCACACTCTAAAAAGACAACAGCACACACAAAAACACACACAACCCCCACACACACAAAACACACACACCAAAACAACACCCCACACAAAAACACACAACAAAATGACCAAAAAAATTTGAAAAGGGTCCCTACCAAAAAACCCCTTTTTTTTTACAAATTTTGAGTCCAAACAAGGCTTTAAAATAGCCCCCCTAAAAAAAAACTTCGACACAAGAAAGCTCCCCGGGCGAATTAAAAAAAAAAACCCCTTGAAAAAAACTTTGAACATACATAACCCATTCAAAATTTAAGCAGGGCCCTTTTTAAAAAAACGCTTGTGGGCCCTGTCCCGCCAAAAACAAAAGCCCTAATATTGATCCCCTGCCCGATTTGGATGACAATTTGATTCCCCCGGGTTTCTGGGGGGGGGTCCCCTTTCCCCACTGTCTTTGGGGCCCCAGGGTGGGGGACGGGGAAAGGAAAGGGCGCCCTTTTTGAGCTGTAGACTTTTTTCCGTTAAACATGGGACTTTTACATGGAAATTGAAAAGAAAAAGACAACTTAAAACCCAGCTTGACTT
>CM060338.1:4581673-4584173 GCA_030674155.1 Stramonita haemastoma
CTTCTCTCCCCCTCTCTCTCTCTCTCTCTCTCTCTCTCTCTCTCTCTCTCTCTCTCTCTCTCTCTCTCTCTCTCTCTCTCTCTCTCTCTCTCTCTCTCTCTCTCTCTCTCTGTTTCTGTCTCTCTCTGTGTCTCTGTGTCTCACTCTCTGTCTCTCTCTGTGTCTCTCTCTGTGTCTGTGTCTCTGTTTCTCTGTCTCTGTCTCTGTTTCTCTGTCTCTGTCTCTGTCTCTCTCTCTGTCTCTCTCTCTCTCTCTCTCTCTCTCTCTCTCTCTCTCTCTCTCTCTCTCTCTCTCTCTCTCTCTCTCTCTCTCTCTCTCTCTCTCTCTCTTAGTCACTCTCTATCTTCTCCCCTCCCACACTCACATATCTACAGTTAGGTCCAGGCCCCTTAGGCTACTCAAAGACGTGTGCAAGCACCACACACCACACACCACACACACACACACACACACAAACACAATTACACACTCTAAACGACAACAGCACACACAACACACACACACACACACACACACACACACACACAACACACACACACACACACACACACACACACACATGACCAAAAATTCGAAAAAGATCCCTACCAACCCTTTTTTCACATTTCGAGTCCAAACAAGGGACTGAATAGCCCCCTAAAGAAAACTTCGACACAAGAAGAGCTCCGCGTCGAATAAAAAAACCTCTTGAAAAAGCTTTGAACATACATAACTCATTCAATTCAAGCAGCCGTGTTTAAAAATCGCTTGTGCCGTGTCAGCCAAGCAAAAGCTCTAATATTGATCCATGCTGATTTGTATGACAATTTGATTCCCCTTGTTGCTGGGGGCGATCCCTTCCCGACTGTCTTTGCGCGCCCAGGGTGGTGACGGGAAGGAAGGACGCCATCTTGAGCTGTAGACTTTTACCGTTCATCATGGGGACTTTGACATGGAAATTGATGATAATGACAAGCTGACCGAGCTTGACTTTAGTGTGGATGAGAAAACTAGAAGATTGGTGAAGGTGAGTAGGAAGTTTTGACGTGGAGGTGATAGAGTTGGAATACTTTTTTTTGTGTTTTTGTGTTTAGTGTTTGCTTTCATAGAAACTGCGGTCATGACTTGGTCCTCTACTTAGTTTGTGCCTAAGTGAATAATCAGACTTTTTTTTCAATTTATTCCATGAATATATTTACCATGAGTTTATTTGCTTAATTTGTTTTAGCTTAGTTACTTTTGTATAAAGTCTTTTTTTTTTTTTTTTTTTTTACAAATGTTTTAAGTATTACTATTAGAATTTTTTGGTTTAAGTTTTGGACTTTTTGGAATATTGCAGGTATCATTTTTATTTCTTGTTTTTTTTCCCTTTGAGATAGAAAGTATCTCTCTCTCTCTCTCTCTCTCTCTCTCTCTCTCTTCTCTCTCTCTCTCTCTCTCTCTCTCCCCTCTCTCTCTCTCTCTCTCTTGTTTGTCTTTTTTTTCTTTTTTGTTTTGTTTTGATAGTCTGGCCCTGATAAAAAGAGGCCGTGAATACTTAACTGTAACTCTAAAAAAATAAAGGTTATTCAATAATTCTCTCTCTCTCTCTCTCTCTCTCTCTCTCTCTCTCTCTCTCTCTCTCTCTCTCTCTCTCTCTCTCTCTCTCTCTCACTCTTCTCTTCGTGTCTGTCTCTGTCTCTCTCTCTCGCCTGTCTCTCTGTCTGTCTCTGTCCTCTCTGTCCTGGTCTCTGTCTGTCTCTGTCTCTGTCTCTCGCTGTCTCTCTGTCTCTGTCTCTCTGTCTCTTTCTAAGAAATATGCATAGCTTTTGCATCCTGTGCTGAAAATGCTCTTTTGACCAACCCAGACTGAGCTCAATGACCCCGTTTGTTTTGTTTTCTGCCCCAAAATTTGATACTACACTTCATTACACACATACAACAAAGAATAAGCACCAATCACCACATCTACCACCACTGCAATCATCACACCAGCCTTATGACTAGAGTTTTGAACTTTAAGAACTGATTTTAGATCATCCTAAACGAGAGCAACGTTTCAATTGTCGGCCCCCAAAATTTCCAAACCTGTTTTAAAGGCCAAATAAAACAATCTATGTCACAATTCAAGGTGGTTTTGTTTTCTTTTTGCAGTCTTTGTACCTTTTTTTAATTTCGGAGTAAGTTATCTAATCTCTGATTTCAGTTTTCGATTATAATTTGGGGCAAAATCACAGTGTGCCAACAGGTGACGAACGTTGCAGTAAACACAAGCAAGTGGCAACAAGTCCCCCCCCCCCCACTCACTCCCCCTCCTCCCCGACCGAATGGCAGTGGGGTCTCCCCCTACCCCGTCTCTCTTTTCTCCCTTCCATCCAAATGAATGAAGAGTGCAAACTAGGTGGACGTGTACCTAGCATAGACGCAAGCATAGATGCAAAGTAAACAGTAAACAAACACACCCACCCCATCAACGTAATTATCTCCACTGTCACATCCAGCCATCCAGCCATCCAGCCAGCAACTCCAACCCACCCCACCC
>CM060338.1:4589173-4594173 GCA_030674155.1 Stramonita haemastoma
AAACAATTCTGTGAAATCTTGGGGGAAAGTGGCACCATGTTTACCATCATTGATGACTTCTCTAGCTAACTCATTAATGAAAACAGAAAACAGTAAAGGGCTACATACATCGCCCTGTTTAACGCCAGTGGTACAGTAAATTTTGTCAGTCAGTTTTGTACCACATCTTATTCTACTTCTGACATTCTGGTACATGGCTCTCAAACATCGTAATAATTTACCCTTCACACCATTTTTCAGGAGAATAGGCCACAACAAATTTCTATTAACAGAATCAAATGCCTTTTCAAAGTCAATAAATGCCACATACAGCTTACGGTTATGAGCAAACTGTTTCTGTACAAACGCAAGCAGAGTAAACATGTGATCTATAGTGGAGTATCCTCTCTTAAAACCAGCTTGGTGTTCACCTGTGATATCATTTTTCATAACCCATTCCTGTAATCTGTTATTAATGATAGTACTATACAACTTGCTACTTATGTCACTAAGAGAGATTCCCCTGTAATTATTAGGGTTATCAACATCTCCCTTTTTGTGTAATGTTAGGACTATAGATTCAGTCCAATTATCTGGGAAAAGACCATCATCAAAGATTTTGTTGAATAATTTTAGAAGGAAAAGCACTATATCTTCACCTCCATTTTTTAGCAATTCTCCAATGATTTTATCAGGTCCAGCTGCTTTCTCATTCTTTAGTTTTCTAAGTGCCCTATATACTATAGAGAGAGAGATGAAAACAGAGACAGACAGTCATATAGACAAACACAGATTCGTGCATTCTTGCTTGCGTACACGCATGCACGGAGGCGATTGAAATGTGCGTGGGTATCTTGATTTTTTTTTTAACCTAGTGTTTAGACTTTGACTGCATTCTTTCTTGGCAGTTTTTGCTGGAAAGGTTTTGGCCTACTTGTTTGACATCAGACAAAAAGCACTTTTCCCCCACTGTCTTGCTGTGTTGCTCCTGACAGAATTCAAGTGGCAAACTTTCCCCCTGTCAGGTTTGCTGCCTGTATCTGAAGTGGTTAATTTGGAGCACTGTACTTTGCATACATTAAACGAAAATGGCTTTTAAGGTAGAGCTTTATAAAACGTTTTCACGATAAGTCTTTTATCCATCTGGCTGTCTGTGACGGAGAGAGAGAGAGGGAGAGAGAGAGAGAGAGAGAGAAGAGAGAGAGAGAGAGAGAGAGAGAGAGAGAGAGAGAGAGAGAGAGAGAGTGTGTGTGTGTGTGTGTGTGTGTGTGTGTGTGTGGTGTGTGTGTGTGTGTGTGTGTGAGAGGAGAGAGAGAGAGAGAGAGAGAGAGAGAGAGAGAGAGAGAGAGAGAGAGAGAGAGAGAGAGAGAGAGAGAGAGACTCACATACGCACGTACGCACCCACGTGCACACACACACACACACTAACAAACACATTTTTATAGAGATTTTTTATCTCTCTCTTCAGTGTTTTTTCTTTTTGCGACTCAGAATCTAGTTTTGTGTTTAGAATCAAGAATGGGGGCGTTGAAAAGGATCTTTCTTTTCTACCTGAGGAAAAAGACCAGTATTAATAGTTAACAAGAATAATGGGTTTACGACTAGGAAAATTTTATTTTTGTGTTGAAAGTAGGCCTAGATGAGTTGATGAATAAGCCAGTATACAACTACTTATAAAACACTAAAAGCTCGTAATTTTCGAGTTTGATAACGTTTCATACATTTTGTATTATTAATTTCTACCATGATCACACACAAAAAATAATCAACAACAACAAAATTAGTTTAAGTTCAAATCTCAGTCCATAATTAAAAATGATAACACACTAATACAGTCTCTAAGTAAAACTAACATCAAAATGACAGCAAAGCAAAACACATTTTATTTTCTTTCACTGATGATGTCACGCATTGTACATACACTGCATGACACTTGATGAATCGGTTCGTGATAAATGGCACTCTAGGGTTCAATTATTTTTTTTATCGGCTGGATCTCCACTGCGCTAAATCCATTCCATCGGGACATCTTATTTTATCTGCTTTATTTGAAGTGTCCCCAGCAAGTGTGATCTAGCAGTACCGACACCAGCTATGATTTCACAGGGATTCAAAATGCTAGGACAGGAATAGCAGCACTATCGGTAGCAGCACAGCAGACCTTATCAGCGAACAAGAAACACTCCTTCTTCCAATTCCTGCTGGAGCGTCTAAATACCCCGAACTGGCAGACGTGCATTCATTGGTTGCGAAGATCAGGGCTTGAACTTAGCTGAGGGGATTTGCTCAAGGACTGTATTGACAAAGACGGTTGAGGACTTGGTTTCCGTATCGTATTGGCTTCCAGGTGTTTTGGGAAGTATTGACAACGTTTCATTTATTTATTTATTTAGTTTTATTTGTTTTTTATATCAAGGATAATGGAATAAGCGCTCATTTGCTTTTTACATCCAGTCCCTGTGTGTTTGTAGTTTTGAAAACCTTGTCATCTGTTCCCACCGGCACACGAAACGCGGAACAGGATTTAACGTGTGCGCAAGATAGTCTCATCCCAAAGACTTCATTTTTGGACAAGCTTGTATCAGAGCATGTGGTAAATCGGATCCCTTCAGGATTTCTTTCGTTTCTTCATCAGGATTACAATTTCAATTTGCACCTGGAGTTTTGGCAATGTGGAACAAAGCAAAGGCATCATCAGCCCAAAAGAAAAAAACAACAGTGATATATTTTTTGAGAGAAACAATCATGTTGTGCATTAGTTTCTAAAATGGGTGGTCCTCTAAGTTTGCTGTCAATGTAGTGGTAAGTTTGCTAGGAGAAAGTTGTTTTAAATGGCGAAGTTTTTTTATAATTTGGATCCAGGTTTATGACTTAAAATTGTGTCAATTTTTTGGGGGAAATTATTACAATGGCTATTGTTGTTTCTGGAACAATTTTAAAAAAAAACTTTGTAATAGAGAATGTTAACTTTAGTTTTCCTTTAAATTTATGAACATCCCAAGTCCAGTTAAAAAAACATAAAACAAAACGAGGATACAAGCTTTTATCAACTGACATATTGCTGTTTTACCTTTGCTCTACCTGTAGCCTATGTTACCAGTGCTGGTACAACGAAATGGCATGTCAGAATTTGCTGATATTTACAACTTCTGTTAAAATAATTTAGAGGCATTTGCCTTGGTGCTTTCTCTCAAAGTGATTGCCTAATTTTTGTTCGGTTTTCTTTTCCCCACATACATGCAAATCATACCCGAACAAGATCAGAGAGAAATCAACACACACACACACACACACACACACACACACACACACACACACACACACACACACACACACACACACACACTCCTCTCTCTCTCTCTACCTCTCATCTCTCTCTCTCTCCTCTCTCTCTCTCTCTCTCTCTCTCTCTCTCTCACACACAAACACACACACCTTACTCTCCCTAACCCCCCCTCTCTCTCTCCCTCCCTCCCCCCTCACTCTCTCTGTCTCTCTCACTGTCTGTCTCTCTCAATCTCTCTCTGTCTCTGTCTCCGTGTCTGTCTGTCACTCTCTCCTCTCTCTCTCTCTCTCTCTCTCTCTCTCTCTCTCTCTCTCTCTCTCTCTCTCTCTCTCTCTCTCTCTCTCTCTCTCTCTCTCTCTCTCTCCTTTTCATCGAAACTTCGACCTATGCATCATTGTATAAGTTGTGCTGATTTTTCTTTCTTTGTTTTCAGAATTGCTAATGAAGAGACAGATTAGAGCCTGATTCATATCATAGTTTGCATACCTGAAATGTTGTTGCACTGTCATTAATCTCCTTTCTCTGTCTCATCTGTCTGTCTGTGTGTCTGTCTGTTTCTGTCTCTGTCTGTCTCTGTCTGTCTGTCTATCTGTCTGTCTCTGTCTGTCTCTCTCTCTCGATTTGTCGTCGTCTCTGCCCTTTCTGTCTGTCCTCCTGTCCTGTCTGCTCTCTCATCAGTTTGTCTTATTTGTCTTTCTCTCGCTTCTTCTCTCTTCTCTCTCTTCTCTCTCTCTCACTCTCTCGTCATTCTATCTCTCCTCTAACTCTCTTCTCATCTCTCCATCTTCTACCTTTCTCTCTGACTCTGTCTCTGTCTCTCTATCTTATTCTTCCTCTATCTCTCTCTGTTTTGTCTCTCTTCCTTCCCCTCACTCTCTCTTTTGTCTTCTCTCTTCTCTTTCTTCTGTCTGTCTGTCTGCTGTCCCTTCTCTTCTGTGTCTCGTCTGTCTGTCGTCTGTCTGTCATCGTTGTCTTCTGTTCTGTCTGTCTGTCTGTCTGTCTGTCTGTCTGTCTGTCTCTGTCTCTCTTCTCTCTGTCTCTCTTCTCTCTCTGTCTTCTCTCTCTTCTTCTGCTCTTCCTCTCTCTCTCTCTCTCTCTCTCTCTCTCTCTCTCTCTCTCTCTCTCTCTCTCTCTCTCTCTCTCTCTCTCTCTCACTCCCTCTTCTCTGTGCATCATTCCTTGTATAATACTCTCTTAAGTTGTTGTGTGTGTGTTGTGTGTGTGTGTGTGTTGTGTGTGTGGTGTGTGTGTGTGTGTGTGTGTGTGTGTGTGTGTGTGTGTGGTGTGTGTGTGTGTGTGTGTGTGTGTGTTGTGTGTATGTGGTGTGGTTGTGCTGTGTGTGTGTGTGTGTGTCTGTGTTTGTGGTGTCTGTCTGTTGCTTCTGTCTGTGTGTTGCGTTTGTGGTGTTCTATGATATTGTGTGTGTGTGTGTGTGTGTGCATATGTGTTTGTTTGTTTCTTTGTTTGTGTGTGTGTGTGTTGTGTGTGTGTGTTGTTCTATGACTATGTGTGTGTGTGTGTGTGTGTGTGTGTGTGTGTGTGTGTGTGTGTGTGTGTGTGTGTGTGTGTGTAGTGTTCTATGACTGTGTGTGTGTTGTGCGCGCGTGCGTGCGTGTGTGGTGTTCTATGACTATGTGTGTGTTGTTGCTGTGTTCAGGTCACCATGACGACGGTCATCTGAAGCTTCACCAGGCTATGATACGTCGCCAGGAACTTCTGGATAGAATAAGAGTAA
>CM060338.1:4601673-4606673 GCA_030674155.1 Stramonita haemastoma
AACTTCTTGTTTCTCCACAAAAAGTCAAACGGGCATCACTTCAAGCCGCTCAGTTTGTAAAGAGACAAACTGTTGAGATAAAAGCACCCTGACTTTACAACTGTGTCTCTTTTGATTAAAAAAAAAGGAAGTGTTCTGACTTGTATGCTTAAAGTGACTTTTTATAATCTACCCTTTCTTCATCTTTTCTTATTCTTTTTTATTTTAACTAACATTACCGTCTTCCTTTTCTTTCATGTTCAACCAGTTATTTATGATTTAACCTTTTACCTTATCCCATACCCATTTTCGTATTTGAAAAAAATCTACTGTGATATATTTTCTTTTTTGGATTGCTTGCTCTCAACCCAGTGCACTGTATTGAAAATTGTGCAGTGACTCTTTTTTCCCCATGTACTTTTTCTTCTTTCGCCCTTTCATACTTTTTTCTTTTCTGGTTTGTCCAGGAGTGATGTCCCCCTGCTTTTAGCTCTTCTGTCTTGTTTAAACCTATCTGCTGCCATGTCATGTCGTCTGTCCCCAAAATAGACCAGTGTAGCAGAAATGGTCAGCTAGTGGCTTTCTTAGTACACAGATGCAAGTTTTTTTCTTGTCAGAAAATGTTCAACGTTTTACAGATCGTACATATTTCTGACGCATGCGAAAGCGATACTAAAGACATGGCTGCTTTGTCTTGAATTTTGTGTCAGAGACTACGCTAGTTAGATGCAGTATGGATGGATGAAATATGAAATAGGGATAGCTCTGATCTGTTTAAGAATTGTAGATCAGTGGCTCACTGAAGGTGTGTACTGACAGCGTAGAATTGTTTGTGCAGGTAATGACAGGAATGTTAGTTTATATAATTATGCTTTTTTTCTTGTTTCAGTCTTAGTTTGCATTTTCAACTTTTTATCAAAAATGCTAGAATAGTTTTTTTTCTTGCATTTTTTTCATTTGTTTGCTTTTTTTTTAACTTTGATACAATTTGCAATTCATGCTTTGGTATCAGATCTAGGTTCAGAATGCTTTTATGGACAGATAAAAGACACAATGCACGAAAGAGACGAATCAAGAGCTTTTGTCACCAATGCCACTGGATAACAATTTTCACTGATACGTCAATGCTACATTTTTTTTATTGTTGATACCAACATGTGGAAAATATGTTCGAAATGCTACAAGTCTAAACATGTGATACTTTTTTTTTTCGTTTTTGTTGCAGATAATCGTTATGATTTATCCTTATGTAGTTTTTCTTTTGAGAGTTGTGATGTTATCATCGCTAAATATTTGTACAAGTAGAGTGAGTGAGGAGAGAGAGAGAGAGGAGAGAGAGAGAGAGAGAGAGAGAGAGAGAGAGAGAGAGAGAGGATGTGTGTGTGTGTGTGTGTGTGTGTGTGTGTGTGTGTGTGTGTGTGTGTGTGTGTGTGTGTGTGTGTGCTGTGGTTCTAACCTGTGTGTGTGGTGTGTGGGTGGGTGGTGCAGCCATGTCACAGACGAAACACATCATAGAGCACCAGTTTCGCCCTGCAGATCATCAGAAGACTTACGTCTTGCCTCCCATCCAGACTGCACCCGCCATGCCGCAGGTGAGGGGGGAGGGAGGGGAACGGTTGAGAGTAGAGGCACGTGATGGACTAGAGATTGTGTTTGACAGAGTATAGACTCTGTTTGCTTTAAGATTGTTTATTGATTACACATACACCATCAGCAGACAACAATACAGCATAGGAAAGACATCAAGCTATATTCGATATGATTAGAGACTGTATTCGATATGATTAGACGAGTGTTAGAGACTGTATTTGATATGATAGAACTGTATTTGATATGGATTAGAGACTGTATTGATATGATTAGAGACTGTATTTGATATGATTAGAGACTGTATTTGATATATGATTATGATAGCTGTATTTGATATGATTAGAGACTGTATTTGATAGATGAGAGACTGTATTTGATATCGATTAGAGACTGTATTTGATACGATTAGAGAGTGTATTTATACGATTAGAGACTGTATTTGATACGATTAGAGAGTGTATTTGATATGATAAGAGAGTGTATTTGAATTACCTGCTTTTTTGACCAGATGATACCATAGGTATTTGCTGGTCTCCAAACCTGACCAGCATTATGTAGCAGTGTCTGTATTGGGTCTGTCTGTATTGAGTGGACATGTTCTGTTGACCAGGTGATACCCTAGGTATTTGTTAATCTCAAAAACTGACCAGTACGTTGTAGAAGTGTTTGTATTGTTTATGTATTGAGTGTTACATACAGTGTTTGTATTGTGTCTGTATTGAGTGTAAAGTGTCTGTATTGTGTCTGTATTGAGTGTACACTGTCTGTATTGTGTCTGTATTGAGTGTACACTGTCTGTATTGTGGTCTGTATTGAGTGTAGAGCTGTATTGTGTCTGTATTGAGTGTACATTTCTGTATTGTGTCTGTATTGGTGTACACTGTCTGTATTGGTTCTGTATTGGTTTAGTGTCTGTATTGAGTCGTAATTTGAGTGTAAAGAGTCTGTATGTTGTCTGTATTGAGTGTACAGCTGTCTGTATTGTGTCTGATTGAGTGTAAAGTCTATTGTGTCTGTATTGTGTCATGTCTGTATTGGTCTCTGTGTATGTCTGTATGATGTACTGTCTGTAATGCGTCTGTATGTATATATTGAGATGTACTGCTGTTGCAGTGACACAATCAGGTCCACAGCCTGTGATACACAACTGCGCGTGAGTCTCGATGGAAGAGTAAGACACATGTTCAACATCGGTACACACGACACTTCAGTTTTGTGTGTGTGTGTGTGTGTGTGTGTGTGTGTGTGTGTGTGTGTGTGTGTGTGTGTGTGTGTGTGTGGGTGGGGGGGCATCTGTCAGTGCTGCTTACTTTTGTCTGTTGTACCTTTGGGCGTGAGGGGAGAAAGAGCTTTCGTGTGTGTGTGTGTGTGTGTTGTGTGAGAGAGAGAGAGAGAGAGAGAGAGAGAGAGAGGAGAGAGAGAGAGAGAGAGACAGAGGGAGAGAGAGGAGTGTGTGTGTGTGTGTGTGTGTCTGTGTGTGTGTGTGGAGGGGGGGGGGTATCTGTCAGTCTGCTTTACTTTATCCGTCCTCTTGTACCATCTTGGGTGTCGAGGGGAGAAAGAGCTTTTGTCTGCGGCAAGTTTGAAGGCCTGGGTGGGTGGGATGTTGTGGGTCTTCAGTGTTTCTTTCACACCCTCGATCCAGGTCTTTCTCGGTCTTCCCCTTGCCTTGTACCCGGACATCCTTATGTTGTACGCTTTACTGGCAAGCTGATGAGGTTCCATGCGTGTCAGGTGCCCAAACCATCAGATTCTCTGCTGCTGGATGTAGTGGAGAATTGGTACTGTTCCAAACCATTGCGCTGATTTTGGTGTTCTTGACAATGACGATCACGTCTGGTTTTATTGACAGCTCTTCTTATGTATTTACTTATTCTTTTATATATATTATTTTTTATATTGAGGATGATAGAATAAGAGCTCTTGTGGTTTTTTTTAATCCAGTCCCCGTGCGTATGCGGTTTGCAAATTTTGTTATCTGTTCCCACCGGCACACAATGGCATACTCTTCTAAAAAACGGAACCGATTTTAACGTGTGCGCGAGATAGATATTCTGCGTGTGTTCGCGCACGGGACCACAGTTTATAGTCTCATCCGAAGGACTTAAACATTGCATGCTTGTTTCAGATTTCATGGACATGATGATGCTGCAGAATGCTCAAATGCACCACATGGTGATGCAGCAGATGATGCTGCAGAACTTACCTGGGGGAGGAGGCAGCACCTTCAAAATGCCCACAGCACAGGTGCCCGTGGCTCCCTTTGTCGAACCGGTGAGTGGAGGATGTGGTGGGGGTTTGGGTTTGGGCTTGGAGTGTAGTAACTGTACTGGTGGGTGGGTGTGGGGATGTTTCATAGTTATGCTAAGGAGGGTGGTGGTGATGATGATGATGATGAAAAAATAATGATAGCTATAATATCTTGTGAAAACAAATCAAACGCTATTATTCAACTTGTTCATATACATCCAGCCAGACAATAGATTTAGGAAATTTAAAGAGAGAGAGAAAGAGAAGAAGAGAAGAGAGAGACAGAGAGACAGACAGACAGACAGACAAACAGAGGGGTGTGAGAGTGAGAGAGAGAGAGAGAGAGAGGACTCCAAGTGGAACAGAAATATAATCATGTGTTTGTGTGTGTATGTGTGCGTGCGTGCGTGGTGTGTATAATAATATGTGTATGTGTGTGTGTACACAGATGAGAGTCGCCGCTCCCGCACCTGTCGCCTACGCCGCCCCCGCTGCTGCTCCGATGGTGCATCATTACGGAGATATGTGAGTGTGTGTGAAGGGGGGGGGAGGTAACATGGGGGGGGGGGGTTTACACAGAGACTGGACAACAGGGGCTGGGGTGGGGTGGGGTGGGAAGGGGCGTGGGAGGGAAGAGGGGAGGGAGGGGGATTCGGTTACTTTGTGTGTGTGTGGGGGGGGGGTAGCTATGTAGGTCAGCCAAAGTTTTCTCTGAAGTCGGAGTATGGTTGCTTATATGGCGAGGTAGTTGAAAACAGTCCCACATGCACACTTCCTCATTCAGTGTCTGTGCAATTTCAACCTCACAGTGATTCTCAGGCGGGATGAGTGAGAAAGTCGGAGTGCACGTTCTGGGTGACAGACCCCCAGAGTGTTACGCTGGGGAACGCGCAACAAAAACAAAGTCAAAGTTTTATTTCCAGATGGTATATGGAATTATGCAATGCATTTGCTTTGTTTTTTTCCAAATTGTGGTGAGTGTATGATTGTTGGCGCTTCTCATATTTCGCCTTGGTTAGCTGTTTGTTGGTAAGTTTGATTGTGATAAAGGCCTGCTAAGTTTGGTTAATTTTAGTTTGGGGGGGGGTATATTATATCTTCTTTCTTCTTTGCTTCACTTATCTGTGTGTTTTTTTCTCTTTATTTTAATTTGTTTATTCCGAGACTTCTTGATCAATACC
>CM060338.1:4609173-4624173 GCA_030674155.1 Stramonita haemastoma
CTGGCTCCCTTCGCTCCTTCACTGTGTCAGCAAAATGTCCAGTTCAACGCCAGTCCATTTGTTATTCGTTTTCCTTTATGTGTGGATTGGGCAGGGGAGAGTCAGCCAGCCTACCTGCTTTTCTATGGAATTTCGCTTACGGTGTAGCCGAATGGATGGGGTCAGTCACAGAATAACACAGCCAGCGCTGCGCTAACTAAAGGGGCAGATTTGAGGAAAGGTAAACTGCCGTGAGCTGTTTTGCTCTCGGCATAGGCTCAGAGTGGACAATTGCTCCAGACAGCTGCTCCTAAATGCACCGGAAAGGTCCTTTCTCCAAGTTTTTGAAGTAGAGTTGTGATAAAAATAGACCACTTGGACAGAAAACCGAGCTGGAACTTCACCTCTGAAGTTTGTAAGGAGAAATTTCAACAGCTACTACAGCTTACTGACGTGATGATGCCTAGGTCTTTGATGGATTGATTGACACTTTCATCAACGCATCTTCCTACAGCGAGGGCTACAGCAACATCTGATCAGTGCTGATGCAGCATCATTATGCCTGTGAGGAGGAGGGTTCGTGTCCATGCCACCAGTGCAGTAAGGAAACCAGCTTGAGGCATCTCCAATCACAGGATCATTATATACAGCAGTATTCGTGTTACGTGTGATATATGACAAACACCTGTCACTTGTTAAGGTAAAGTAGGTGATAGTTTCAGGGCATTGTGAGAGAAGCCTTTATCAGCACTGTCGGAATGTTATTTGTCTATTCATTTTTCTTCTGATACAGTTTGTATGATTGGTCTACCATATGTATGTTTTGGAATGGTCAATTTCTGTTGGTATTTGTTTTCATGTTTTTGTGATTGAAAAGATGTATGTTTTTATCTGTTTACATGAAGGTCTGCTTTGCTTTCTTTTAACTTGTGTGCAATCTAAACCAACGCGTCGTCTTCTGATCCCTTGAAGGGACTAGAAGTAGCTAGCTATGGTTGTTTTTTTTAATAATGATAACTCATTTTTAGTTGGTAATATGCAGTATATTAACAAAGAGAAATAACAATTCTATAAATGGTTAACTAAGTAAGGAAGGTTTTTTTTTTCAAAACGCTTTTAGACTTAGTGTTGCTTATTGTGAAACTTGATAGAAGTTGTAATGATATGAAGCAGTGACAGTTAAAGGAAAGCAGCAGAGGATTTCTTTTTATACATAATTATGCATATCATTAGTGACAGCCAATGCCTCTAACAGGATACACCTTCGTCACCCCTACTGTAGATTCCCCGTGTATCTGTTCAGTTCTGCTGCTTTCTGGTTGAATTCCATTTCAAATCAATCCTTTGTTTCATAACATTTGAAATTTACTATTATTCCGGCAGTTTATGCAGATTACTAGCAAGAGTCAGAGAGTCCAACATGATGTACCTTCATCAGTGTTAGAGTACATTTGTTAGTCTTCTGCTCAGTTCAACTTTTTTTTCCTAGGTATTCATTATTTTACTTGATTTGTTTTTTGTATCCATTTGATTTTCAAATTCCTGTATTCGCTAGTCCAGCAGATTATGCGTGTTGCTAGCGAGAGTCAGTGGCTCTAACATGATATATTTTCATTAATTTTAGACTAGATTCCTCATTCGTTTGCTCAATTCTACTATTCTGGCTATTTATTATTTCAATTCAAATTTTCGTTCTATACCGTTTGATTTTCACTTTACTCATATTCATTTTTTTTCCAACAGATGTAATGTGTAGTTTCGTGGTAAACATTTTTAAGTTGTAAATGATCCTTGCCTCACATATCAGCATGGTTCAAAGGTACTATATGAAAGGCATATTAACACAAAGCCATCTGCAGTGATAACACTCAGGTAGACCAGTACCCCAGTAGAACAGTAACTTACTATTCATGCAAAAGGACGAACAAGCTTCTTTAGTGTGCTAACTTTCAAAGGAAAGAACAAAGCTCTGAATTGCTGATGAGTAGAAACTGCATACTAACCCTGGACAACCTGCTTGATAATTGCTTTGATAAAAACAGCTATAGTTTGACTTAAACAATAAACTAGTATCTAACGATTTCAAGACTGACTTCTCAAGACTGCATTCCAAGGAAAAAACCCAAAACCTGTAGGGAGGTAATAAAAAAAAAACCCACCTAAAACCCTTTAACAGAAGCTATGGCTGAGTGTCAAGACTGTTCGCCTTCCGTCACATGGGTCCATGAAGTTTGGGTTCAATCATGGTGGTGTCTGTGAATTAAGGGTGGGGATTTTTATGATTGCCAGTTCACCTTCAAGTACAGACCTGCCACTTCCTTAATTCTTTTCATGTATATACACATGCAGATCAACTATGCACGTTAAAGACCCTGTAATTCATGTCATCGTTCAGTGGGTCATGGAAACGCAAACATACCCAGCTTACATCCCCAAGTTTGGAATTCAGCCCCTTTGGTGGCAGGTGTAAGCAGCAGCACAGGCAAAGTCTCACTATTGGTAAACCTCGGAGCTCTAGCTGTGGAACAAAAAGAAAACTGCTGCTTTAAAGTGTTTACCACAAGAGGTACTTTAACACTTAATTTTTAAGGATGTTATGTTCTAATCCTTGCTTAATAGTTTTTAAATTACTAACCAACAGATAGTTAATCACCAAAAAAATGTTTTCTCTCTGTGTGCATACATACATGTGTTAAACGTGCATTTCCTGTTCTATGTCTAGGTTATTATGGAGATTATTCACCTTGGTACTATTGAAGCTTTCGGTAAGCTGACTCCATCAGCAAAAGACACACAGTTTCCTTATACTTCTGAGGCCTGCCTCTCTTTTCCCTCTGTCAGCAGCAGCCCTTGCCCTGACTGTGCACTCTAGACTTGTCCACCTAACTATGGTCACCGTCATAACTTGCTGTTTCTGGGGTATTGCACCATGACTACTAAATACACTTCTTTCACTGACAACTCTAACCAACTTTCCTTTTCTTTAGAGAGGGGTGGATAATTTAAAAAAAAAAAAAGAAAGTCACAAGCCTGCTTTCTGCAAAACGGGGAAAGGTTTCTTTCTGTTGACAAAAACAATGTCTCAGAAGTATACTGAAACGGTGTGTATTTTGTCAGTTTGCGGTTTGCGTTTGTTTTTTTGTGTTTTTTTCAATGAATGTTTCAGTTGGTTTTACGAATTGAAGACAGTTAGTTTTTGGTTCCTGAATGTTGTAAGACCGTATTTATCTGAATTTCAATCCCATGATAGATTTTGTTTTTGTAACTCGCTGTTACATTGTTGATTTGAAATGAGCTCTTTCATTTTTACGTAAGATCAAAGATAACAAAAAGAAGTGAAATGATAAGTTGGATAGGTTTTTGTGGTGCCTTTTAATGTCTGCTGGGTTGGTTTTTTTTACTTCCCTAGAGTATACAAAGTCATTTCAGTGATACACGTTGTTATATAACAAAAGTGTATTTTACGCACGGTATTCGTTTTAGGACAGGTCACTTTCTGTGATAATTGTAGTTTTTCAAAAACAGCCTTTTAAAAGCAATTCTCTAAAGATTCAGTAATTTCTGCTTAATGTGGATAAAAAGAAACAAATTACGGAGGCAATATATTCATTTTATTTTTTTTTAAATGCAGGAACTCAGGATTTTCTTTCACAGTGCTAGATGACTTGAATTGCAATAGTAAAACACAGGGAAGTTCAGGTCTGGGTACTTAATGGAAAAAAAAAACAGCAGGATGTATGTTGTTAAAGTTGAATGAAAAAGGCTGGCACTTTAATCCTGAATAGAGCACGTAGCTGTTAATTAATTAATTAATTAACTCACTCATTGCCTGGTTGTTTGTACATCCCCCCAAATTATCAGCCGCTGAGTTGTGAAATAAAGGGGATACCGCAGCCTGACTGTGTTCTGTTTTTTGTTGCAGTGAATGACAGTAACTCTCCCCTTAATGATGGCGGCGATAATTACTTTTCCTACCACTGAAGCCATCGCCATACCATGCATGTCTGACCTTCACTCTGCGGGACTAAGGAGAGAGACCGAGAGAGAGAGAAGAGAGAGAGAAGACATTGTCAGCGTTGCCTAGGGACGGTCGCCATAGCAGTGAACTTTGACTTCGGCTTCTTGTTTTTCGATTTTTTTTTTCGATTTCCAAAATTGTTCTATTGCAAAAAAGAAATGTTGGTAGTGTGTTAGGTGTTTCTTTGACGAAGTATGGAAAAGTGGAAAGGAATAATTTGGAAAACCATTTTTTAAAACTTTTTTTGGCAAAATCTGCAAGAAGCTATAATTGAAAAAAGCCCGCCTTTTTCTCCTTCCAGTGATTATTCACAGTCTATTCCGTTGTGTTTAATCTAGATATCTGCTACCGAAAGTAGATCCACAAACTTTCTTTTGCATTTTTTGCCATCATAGCTCTGATACAAAGGCCCGCTGTATCTGTACTTTATACGTTCAAACACCCACAGGATTTTGCATAATGGTCATGGACATAGACATGAATTTTCATTTGAAGAAAGCTTTGTTTTAAAGACGTGCCAGGGACGTTTGTTTGTTTGTTTATTGTTAGCTTGTGGACATCTTTTTTTTATTGTTTTGTTTTGAACTCATTATGTATGCAAATGTGATATTCATGACAGACGGTATTGGAGGGGAAATTCTCTGTACATAATTACCTGGAACGTTTGATGTAGCTGGCACATTGTTGAAGACAGGGTGTGTTGTGTTGCCTCATTCATCTCTCAAAATCGAAGGTAGAGATTCACAGTCATTTTCTTTTATTTGTTGGCCAAATCATGCTTGTTGTCAATAAACTGGTGAAAGGCCTCTTTTTTTCTTTGGGCTGTTTATGTCAGGCTAGGGTTTCAAGTTATTCAAATTAAACATTACCAGTGGTACTGCATTTGATATGTCCAAAAACACAGTAACTGATTAGTCGATGAAAGGCATTGATAAATCAAAGAAGTGTGATTGTCAAGAAAACATTCATTAGAAATTGCATAAGAATCCCTCAAATGACATGTCTTGAATAGAGTTAAAACACTAAACAGTAGATTAAATGGTGAGAATTTGGAAACCATCCTTTGCTACAGTCACAAATATGGAATTTGCTAGATATCTTTTTCTTCACTGTGAAGAAATCCGAATGGAAGGGTTATTGAAGAATTTCTCTTCTGACAAGTCCAGCCATCAAAGCCTCGAAAGCTTTACAGCCTGTACTTGTTGTAGCTACTTATCTTCCCTACACAGCTATTTTTCTAAACATCGTAACTGACATACTGCTAGAAGAGCTACAGAACAGCTTGTGGATCAACATCAAACTGATATTTTGACATTGTACTTCAGTTATTTGGAGGAGTTTCTCAGATTTGATGAAAGATCGTATTTCTGTGTAAAGTAATTGTGTGAAGCTAGTGTCAGTTTAAATTTTGGGGTATAGTGATTTGTAAAAATTAAAACAAATTTTAAAAGGAAAAAGAAATAGTTCTGGACATTAATCTGTCAACATTCAAGGGGATTTTTTTCAAAAAAAAAAGCTTGCTGCAACTAAGCATGAAAAAAATTGCAGGAAGTACCTTACATACTGATTGGGTAACATATCAAGGATGCAGTTGTTCCCCATTGTTCTACATTTCTCATAGTTCCTACCAAAAGCATCGTGGTAACGTGGGATATTTTCTGTCTCATTACTGGCTCAAGGCTACACCACACACTTCAAAATCCACCTTTTAGTCATTCAGTTCCATACAAAGAAGTGAAATAAGTCTCGAACGGCAGTTTTAAAGGATCTTTTTTATATAGAAAAAACAAACTAGTGTCTTCAAGTTTTGTCTATAACCGATAAAAAAATACTAACGTTTGCTTGTAAACGTTTGAATTTGTTTGGGTAATGAAAATAGCGTTAGAGTGTTGAAAATAGGTATGGGCACTCACTTATCTCCGCAAATCATGAAATATTTGGTATTATATTTTACACCTGATTGATTAAATAGGCTATGATTAAGAATTAGGCATGTAAACTCATCCATGAATACAAAGCATGAAAACACGATATCAAATTTCACTCTTTATTAATCAAAGTAGGTTTCCCTGTGATACGACAAGCTGATCAATCGCGATGTGAGATGTTTTTAAGGACTTGTGATAATAATGATTTTGTGACAAGACTATGACACTTAAACTTCATCCTGCATACTTACCATTTCATCCCAATCACTCATGTTGTTTTGTGTTGTCATATTCAATATATTTCACACATGACAAGAGACTAGTTTAATTTTAGCTCTTTCTTTTAATCAAGTAGAATATCATCATATTTTTAATAGCAGTTATAAACTGTAGTCGTCACAATATGGCTTTCTCTGCATAAATTTCGTACAAATCACTTTTGGACATAAATCCTTATTTCCATTCCTGGTTCTGGGATAGGGAACTGTCAATTTCTATTTTTAGGGAACTTAATCACAATACAAACTTTGAAAACTTTTTTGGCTAAAGAAATGGATATTGTCAATATAATATCTAAACATCTACGCACAGCCATGAATAATGATTCAATGTTAAGCATAATATGAAAGGAATTAAGACAATACAGAGTTTCTGATGTTGAAAAGCAGGGGCTGTAAAGCATGTTGTACATACGCTGATATCTGTGATATATTTATCATGAAGACAAAAACACTACAGTACTATCCAGTGTTAACAATCATTAACATAAAAGAGGAAAATGCCCAGGCCGCCAGATTTAAATGTGTAGGCATCTTCCACCTTTCCATACCTCCATTCTTTGTGTCTCACGAGGTTTGAGCAACTGTGTGATCTTGTTTCATTCCAAACATACCCAGAATAATAAACTTTGAATGGGTAGTGCACTGCATTCTTTGTGTTATTGTAGTTCAGTTTTGCTTATCAAGGTTGTTGTCTTTTTCTTCTTTTTATTTCTGCTCCTTTTGTTAGTCTACCTTTATCTGTCTGTCTGTCTTTCCTTCTTCTTGTGTTCTTTTTTTCTATAACCCTAGTTTCAAAATGGTCGTCATTTTAGTTGATCCTTGGCACGTCTTGTGAACAATGCAAATTTCTAAATTGAAATGTTGTAACGGATTTCAAAATTGTATGTATTGTAGAGTACATGAGACCTTTGTTTTATATTTCTATGTCCTCCTTGAGTGAATTGTATAATTATAAAAGTTGCAGTTAAAACATGTCTTTTTTTTTTTGGTCTGTGGCAGCAGAAATTTTGGTACTGGGTCATATTTTGTGGACTTTGGGGGGAAAAATGCAGTGAAATGAGAGCAACAGCAGGATACATAACTCTTTTCCATTTTCGTTTCGTTCTAAGTTTTCCCCGCCTAGCAGGTGATGTAAGACTGAAGTGCACTGTGATCACTGATATGGCGACCATGAAACTAGGAACGTTGGACTTTTGTGTTCTTTCCTGATTTCTCTCTGTCTCTCTTTGTCAGTCTCATTCTTGCTCCCTCCATCCTTGTGTGTGTGTGTGTGTGTGTGTGTGTGTGTGTGTGTGTGTGTGTGTGTGTGTGTGTGTGTGTGTGTGTGTGTGTGTGTGTGTGTGTGTGTGTGTGACTGCATCTGTAAAATTCCCCCTACCTCTTTTTTTCTGTCAATTTTCTGTGCTCTACCTCACTCAAAGAAATGACGCAGTGACAAGCACAATACTTCCACAGGTGAAAGAAAGAAAACCCAGATACTTGTGAATCAATGTTTGCTTTCTCTCCATAAAAAGTCTCTATAGCTGCAGATACTAACAGGAGACAGCTGAACAGAATCAGACACCAGGGATGCCTCCGTCCTGCACAGTAATGGTGAATCCAGCATCGGCTATCTCTGGCAAACCTGAAATGTTCTTCAACATTCTCTGCAGCTGGAATTCAGAAACAGTTTAACAAACCAGCCGTGTCAAGACCCAGGTCATCGTTTAGACAAGACGTCTGTTGAGGTGTGTCCGTCAGGGATTGAAAAGGTTTACTCCAATGAACAATCTTCATCTTGAAGCCGACTTTTGTCGACATAAATGTTAGGATTAGAACAGATTCATTTGCAAACTTGACAAGTGGGAATCCCTCGTGGTCTATTCAGCTGTAGGGTGGCCCACAGTGACTGCTTCTATTTAAGATCAGTGAGTTAACCTTATGACAATCTTCAGGCTGTGTTTGCAGCTTGGAAATTCCAGTAAGAAATAGGACGAAAGGACAAATGATAAGCCCAGAGCAGAGTTGTAAAAGTTCTATTGAAACAGAATGCATAAGATTTCAACTTATAGCTATGCATTTCAGCATGTTTTGTCTGCCCTGTAGTGTCTACACTGTAACTCACTCACCTCTGGCATGTTCAGAAAAAGAAGAGATGCCAAAGTTTTGGACCCGTAAATGCTTATTGTATGTGGATTGTAAGTCCACCCTCACTCAGTTGTACCTAAAAGCCAATCTATGCCATCCCTCCTCATCAGCATAAAGATGCAGTGAGGGCAGAGTGAGGAATGGCATTTTTTCTCTTAACACTTCAATCTCTCTCCTTCTGTTTGCACACTGAAAGCTCAAGGTACTATCACCACTGCACTGGTTTATGAAAACTTGTGATCGTGTCTAGCATGATGGACACTGGCAAGACTTGAGATCTTTACACATTAAGAAGAGGGTTGAGTCCAAATGACGAAAAGCTTTCTTGAAGAATGCCTGTAGTCTTCTACTCAGCATCAGCTGGTTGGATACCTTCTTCAGGACTGTGGTTGGGGTGCCTCAAAAATACCTGCTAAAACCTTCCCCTCTCAAGATGTTCCTGGGAGAAATCCTGCACGCAACCTGTCATGATCATCATTCCTCTGTCTCCTGCAGTGACTTGTGTGACTCTCTCTGTCTGTCTGTCTGTCTGTCTGTCTGTCTGTCTGTCTGTCTGTCTGTCTGTCTCTCTCTCTCTCTCTCTCTGTTTTTATTTATTATTTATTTATTTATTATTTTATCTGGAGGATAATGGAATAAGCACTCATGTGCTTTTTTTTTTACATCTAGTCCCCTGTGTGTACGCAGTTTTGTAAATGTTGTCATCTGTTTCCAGCGGCACACGATGGCATACTCTTACAAAAAGCGGAACGGGATTTAACGTGTGCGGAAGATGTTCTGCGTGCATTCGCACACGGGACCTCGGTTTATAGTCTCATCCGAAAGGCTTTTGGGAGGAGTAGAGTCAGCACTGATGTTAACTCCAGAGGAAAAATCCTCTCGAAAGGGAGTGTGTGTGTGTGTGTGTGTGTGTGTGTGTGTGTGTGTGTGTGTGTGTGTGTGTGTGTGTGTGTGTGTGCGCGCGCACGTATGCATGTGTGGGTTTGTGCGTGTGTGCGCGCACGCAATCTTGTTTGTTCCTTTATGCTCTCTTTTTTAGTACCCTCCCTCTCTCCCTCCTTTCCTTCCTCTCTCTTTCTCTCTATCTCTCTTAATCACTCACTCTCCCTCCCTCCCTCCCCCTCCCCCTCTCTCTCTCTCTCTCTCTCTCTCTCCCCTCTCTCTCTCTCTCTCTCTCTCTCTCTCCTCTCCTCTCTCCTCCCTCGCCCTCTCTCTGTCTCTCTCCCTCCCTCCCTCCCTCCCTCCCTCCCTCCCTCCCTCTCTCCTTATTATTATTGTTGTTGTTGTTGTTGTTGTTGTTGTTGTTGTTTTTCCTTTGTCTTCACTCATATAATGTATATGTGCAGTTTGTTCGCTATTGCTATGCCTTTTTTTTTTTTTTTTTTTTTAAATTTATTCAGTTTGTTGTTTTTTGTGTGTTTTCTTTCTCTTCTTTTTTTCTTGGCCCAGAGGGCTGGTTGTAAAAAAGCATGTTTGCTTATGCCATTACCCTCTTTAAATAAAATTTGTTCATTGTTCATTGTTCATTGTTCTCTCTCTCTCCCTCCCTCCCTCTCTCTCTCTCTCTCTCTCTCTCTCTCTCTCTCTCTCTCTCTCTCTCTCTCTCTCTCTCTCTCTCTCTTACCTGTCACACTGTTAAAAAAAAGTGTGCACAAGGGTTTATTAATGGCACTGTCAACAAATCTTCCTTGTTGCTTTTTCTGCTTTTAACTCTGTTGCACTGCATTAAACGCCTTCTCTTTCAGGGTTGTTTTTCTTCTACAAGGCGTACAGAAGACCAAGCCAAGCAGTCAACAGTCGTTTGATAGTTCTATGAAATGTTTTACAAAGTCTGGAACTTATTTAAGAATAGGTTTTGTTCTGGTTCTTTAATGTGTGTGTGTGTGCGTGTGTGTGTGTGTGTGTGTGTGTGTGTGTGTGTGTGTGTGTGTGTGTGTGTGTGTGTGTGTGTGTGTGTGTGTGTGTAACGTGCTTACGTGCGCATGTGTGTGTGCTTATGTGTGTATGTACATGCGTGTGCGCGTGTGTGCGTGCGGCGTCTGTACGTGCATGCGTGCGTGCGTGTGTGTGTGCATGTGTGAGTGCGTGCGCGCGCGCGCGTGTGTGTGTGTATAGTCTTCGTGTATTTGAGCGCGTGCATATATGATACCTTGAGTGTAGTAGTAGTGGTAGTAGTAGTGGTGGTGGTGGTGATGGTGGGGGTAGTTTTATCAAAAATCAAGGAAAAAACAGAGTGACCTATCCCAAAGAGAAAAGCTGAACAACAGGTAAGAAACTGTGTGAAGATAATCATGTCGGTGATGATGCTGCATAATGAAGACGACACTTAGAACAACAAGGACAAAAATAATGTGTTCTAAGTGGCACACAGTCATCCACAAGGATGAACACATGTGACACACTACAGCGCCTGGGCTTTATCCCAGTTCTTGATTAAACTATTGATACTGGGGGCAACAGCAAAGTGAGAGGCTGTATGATCAGTGGCTTTCTTTCCCACTTAAGGAATTCCACTTTACAGCTTAGTCTTTAGTGATTGACTATGACTCTCTGACTAAGAGGCTTGACTTGCACAGTCCTTATGTGCTGCAGCCCTGGGGACTAGTTGGCCTTTGGAGAGCATCTCCAACGCTGACTGTCCTTATGCCCTTTTGGCCGAGAGAGTGGGGATGTGCTGTGGGCTAGACATCTCCACTATAATCAAATTTCTGCCCAGTTTCCAAAACAGCAGCTGCCTCCTCTGCTGTTTTGGAGGTCATCGTCGAACGCGACGAACAAACAAACAGCAACAAACCACAGAAGGTACATTAAGTTGCAGGGAGAGTTTTCGCCTATAGGCCGGATACAGATATTTTTAGCGATTTTCATGTTTTGCGGTTTTGGTTTCTTCAAACATCAAAAAATCATATTCCAAAGTATCAGAGCCCAATTCAGCTTATAAAGCTAAAAAAAAAACCTGCTGCTAAGGTCTTCTGATCAAGACACAAGTACACAGTTCAAGAAATTTTAAACTCAAATTTCTCCAAATGGCAGCCTTACCACTTTGTGAATTTAAACTACTGTAACTTTTGCTTTTCGTCAAGCTACAGCAAAAACAAGAACATCACTGTAAAGCTGAATGACGAACTTTCTCACTGTATCAAAATCTAAAAAATGATTTTAAAAAAAGGCACTTAATGTACCTTTAGGGAAAGTGCATCACATATGGTAGTGGGTTTTGTTTGCTTTTCTCGCAGCCACCAATGTGTTTTGTAACTTTACTGTACTTGATGTTGTCTAATACGTTGTTTTTTTTCTGTTACACAATGTACCCACAGTCAGTTCAGTCAAGGTGCGGAAGGTACAGCCGCCCAAGCCCTCCAGCAACCTGCCCATAGGTAGGTGTAAATATTGCTGTCTGTATGTATGTCTGTTTGTCCATCCTCTCTCGTGTGAATATTTATCTGTCTGCCTGTCTTTCTGTCCATCCCCCCTCTCTGTCTGTCTGTCTGTCTGTCTGTCTGTCTCTCTCGCGCGCGTATGTTTATGTGTGTCAGTGTGTGAGTGTGTGTGTGTGTGTGTGTGTGTGTGTGTGTGTGTGTGTGTGTGTGTGTCTGTGTGTGTGACGGAGAGAGAGAGAGAGAGAGAGAGAGAGAGAGAGAGAGAGAGAGAGAGAGAGAGAGAGAGAGAGAGAGAGAGAGAGAGAGAATGAACGAACGAACGAACGAACGAACGAACGAACGAACGAACGAACGAACGAACGAATGAATGAATGAATGAATGAATAAATGAATGAATGAATGAATGAATGAATGAATGAATGAATGAATGAATGAATGAACGAATGAATAATCTTTATTTTTCAAGGGTCATGTGGGTTTTTATTCATCAGAGAGAGAGAGAGAGAGGAGAGAGAGAGAGAGAGAGAGAGAGAGAGAGAGAGAGAGAGAGAGAGAGAGAGAGAGAGAGATGTTAATAAGAGTAGGCAGGTTTATCTGCTGCTGGCTTTATGCATGATGGTCAAATGGCATTGACAGCATAATGAAATGTTGCACACAAGTTCTGCAGTGCTTTGAAATAAGCGGACAGGTTTGTTCCGTGTTGTAAAGTTGTTGTTGTTGTATTGTTATCATCATCATCATCATCATCATCATCATCATCATCATCATCATCATCATCATCATCATTATTATTATTGATATTATTATTTGGCAAAATATTATTTAACATGATTGTTTACTGAGTTGTGTTGTTTTCTTGTGTTCAGTGAGTGTTGTTTAAGGTATATTTACATAATTTGTTTAATTCTGTATTATACTGTTTAGCTATGTTTCTTTTTTAGTCGTGTTGACATTATGGTTGATACTATATTGTATTGTCTCTTCAAGTTTTCAGTTGTGTTCACATAATATTCTGCTCCTTCTTCGTCTCACTAGTTCAATATCCACCCACTACAAGATGATTTAGACACCTGTACATTTACGTTAAGAATGTACAGAAAAAAACGTGGAAGAGTGGAAGGGTGGACGAGTGAAGAATGTATTAGATAGTGGTAAGTCTTTAAACTGAAACTGACAGTAACTGTCCAAATGATGTAATATGTTTGATATTATATTGTTGTTGTTGCGTGTTCCCAGGCTAACACTCTGGGGTCACCCAGAACGTGCATCTGACTCACTCATCCCACCTGGGAATCACTGTGAGATTGAATTGCACACTGAATGAGAAGTTTGCATGTATGGCTGTTTTTAAGTGCCCATATAGACAGTCATACTTCGACTTCAGAGGAGTTTTTCTCCTTTAAAAGAGAGTGCAGGTTGTTATGTTAACAGCTTGTCTTGGCTGAAGGCAATCTGAACACAGCATTGTACAACATCACAACATTTTAGTGTAGGCCTTGGCAATTACCTGACATCAATAACTGACACAGCTTTTGGCTTGGGCCAGATGTATGATATTGTTTTGTTGTCATGCTCTCAGTTGTTCTGACATTATGTTAAATACTGTTTTACATTCGTTTGTCACGTTTCTACTTTTGCTGACATATGATGATCTAGTATCGTGCTACAGTTTTGTTATGTTTTCAGTTACTATGTTGACACGTGTTTAATACTGTATCATTGTGTTTATCACATGTTTTCAGTTATGTTAACGCATGTTTAATACTGTATCATATTGTTTACCACATTTTTTCAGTCGTACGAACAGACGTGGTGAGAAGCAAGCATCCTTCTTCTGGCTCTTGTAAGTAACACGTCACAATAACAGCACAGTCGTTTGTTGTCGTCGTCGTCGCTGTTTTTCTTGTTGCTCTTGTTGTTATTGTTATTGTTGTCGTTGTTGGTTGTCGTCGTGGTTGTTGTCGTTGTTGTTGTAGCTGACAGTTTATGTAATGTTTCTTCATATTGGGTAATGTATGGTACTGACGGGAAGAAGTGAGGATGAAAAAAAGGAGGGAGAAGAATGTTGATGTGTGTGTGTGTGTGTGTGTGTGTGTGTGTGTGTTGTGTGTGTGTGTGTGTGTGTGTGTGTGTGTGTGTGTGTGTGTGTGTGTGTGTGTGTGTGTGTGTGTGTGTGTGTGTGTGTGTGTGTGTGTGTGTGTGTGTGTGTGTGGTGTGTGTGTGTGTGTGTGTGTTTTGGAGGCACACAGACTGAGGACAGGACGGTCAGACGAATGGAGAGAGAGAGAGAAAGAGAGACAGACAGACAGACAGACAGACAGACAGACAGACAGACACAGACAGACACAGACAGACAGACAGACAGACAGACAGACAGAGAAGCAATCTTAACAGCAGACAAGTGTTACTGAGGATGATTTTGTGTGTGTGTTTCAGATGCCTATCGTCGTTTTCGGCAGATCGCTATTGCAGCATGGTTTATAGCTTGTCTTAGAGCCATGGCTAAAAGGTACACACTAACACCGACAGAAGGGAGGCTGGCTGTTTAATTCAGTTTTACAGTCTATCTACATGACAACAGTGAGAGAAAAAAACCTGGAATGGAATAAACAGACAAGATGAAAAGAATAAAGATAAGTAAGAATAGAGTTAACCAAACCTTTACAGATATTTGCCACGACTTAGCAAAAAAAAAAAAAAGCAAGGGTTAAAATCAATGTAGACATAATTATATGATATATGATTAAAGAAGATAATTATGCAGATATAGACGTTTTTCTTTGTGGTTTCCCAAGTCTTCGAAGAAATACAAGAAATATAAGAATTCTGGTGTGTGAAAGAGATTAGGGTTACAGCGCTTATCGGTCTTGAATTAGGTCTACCATGAACAGTGACGAAGATAAAAGGAGTGTGCAAAATAATAAGTGAGGATGTGGAGAAGAAGAAGAAGAAGAAGAAGAAGAAGAAGAAGAAGAAGAAGAAGAAGAAGAAGAAGAAGAAGATGATGATGATGATGATGATGATGATGATGATGATGATGATGATGATGATGATGATGATGATGATGAAGAGGAGGAGGAGGAAGAGAAGAAGAAGCAACGATAATAGTAATAATAATAATAATAATAATAATAATAATAATAATAATAATAATTAATAATAATGATGATGATGATGATGATGATAATAATAATAATAATAATAATAATAATAATAATAATAATAATAATAATAATAATAATAAAATGAATACCTCGTAAAGAAAACAGACAAAAAAACTGTTAGCG
>CM060338.1:4629173-4631673 GCA_030674155.1 Stramonita haemastoma
TATTCTATAGGATAAGGTAGTGGGGTATGGACTTGAACCTGACATATTGTGTGTGTGTATGCGTGCGTGTGTGTGCGTGCGTTTGTGTGTGCATGTATGTATGTATGCACGTGTGTGTGTGTGCTTGCGTGCGCGCGCGCGTGCACGTGAGTGTATGTGTGCGTGCGTGCCTGCCTGTGTGCCTGCCTGCGTGAATGTGTGCCCGCGTGCGTGCGTGCATGTATATGTGTACGTGTGTGTGTACCAGCCTAACGGCAACATCTACCCGGTGTTGAGTGACGTGATCGGCAGCGGGGCCATGGACCTGACGGAGCTGGTGGGGGACAGGAGCAGGTTGAACGAGCAGGACCGGGTGAAGAGCTACCAGGTGCTGCAGTACGTCATGGAGAACTTCATCTACCACATGACAGAGATCATGGTCAGTATAGTGTGATATAGTATTGTATAGTGTTGTGTAGTACAGTATAGTGCAGTACAGGACAGGGTGAAGAGTTACCAGGTACTGCAGTACGTCATGGAGAACTTCATCTACCACATGACAGAACATGTCAGTATATGGATCATAGTATAGTGTGATATAGTATTTATGAGTGTTGTTGAGTACAGTGTCAGTTAGTGCAGTACATGGTACAGGAGAGTGAAGAGTACCAGTCTGCAGTACGTCATGGAGAACTTCATCTACCACATGACAGAAATCATGGTCAGTATAGTGATAAGAAATGGTATATGTATTGTATGTATATGCAGTACAGGACAGTTAGAGACCAGATGTGCAGTGTTGATATATTACAGTGACAGAATCATTAGTAGTGCAATATACAATATTTAAAGTACAGTACAGGACAGAGTGAAGAGCTACCAGATGCTGCATTACGTCATGGAGAACTTCATCTACCACATGACAGAAATCATGGTCAGTATAGTGTGTAGTATAGTGTAGTACTGTGTATACAGGTACAGTGCAGTACAGGACAGAGTGAAGAGCTATCAGGTGCTGCAGTACGTCATGGAGAACTTCATCTACCACATGACAGAAATCAGGTCAGTGTAGGGCAGTACAGTATAGTATTGTATAGCGCAGTATAGTGTGTATAGTATAGTGTTGTATAGTATAGTACAGGACAGAGCGAAGAGCTACCAGTGCTGCAGTACGTCATGGAGAACTTCCTCTACCACATGAACAGAGTATGGTCAGTGCAGTGTATATAAGTAGTGTGTATATAGTTCAGTATAGTGAAATTACTATAGTACAGTACAGGACAAGGTGAAGAGCTATCAGATGCTGCAGTACGTCATGGAGAACTTCCTCTACCACATAACAGAAATCACGGTCAGTATAGTGTAGTAAGTTAGTATAGTGTAGTGTATGTATATAGGACAGTGCAGTGGTGTTGTTGTGTTTGGTTGTTGCGTATGCTGCATGCTTGAGAAACTGTCATGATTATGTGGATGTTGTTTGTCGCTGCTGCTGGCGCGCGCGCGCGCGTGTGTGTGTGTATGCTGTGTTGTATGTGGTGTGGTGTGTGATGTGTGTGTATGTGGTGTGTGCGTGTGTATGTGCGTGAGTGCATGCGTGCGTGTGTGCGTGCGTGCGTGTGTACGCGCATGTGTGTGTGTGCGTTTGTGTGAGAGAGTATGTTGTGCATGCGTGGATACATGCGTGTCATATGAAGCTGATAAAATCAAGCGAATATCATCACAAAATATAGCCATATGTGTGTGTTTCATGTGTATTGTGTGTGTGTTTCAATGTGTATGTGTGTGTGTGTGTTCAATGTATGTTGTGGTTGTTGTGTGGTGTATGTATGTATGTATGTATGTATGTATGTATGTATGTTATGTATGTATGTATGTATATGTATGTATGTATGATGTATGTATGTGTGTGTGTGTGTGTGTGTGTGTGTGTGTGTGTGTGTGTGTGTGTGTGTGTGTGTGTGTGTGTACAGCCGAAGGCGGGAGTGCTGGGCACTCACAAAAAGGCGGCAGTGTTTGAACTGATCAAAAATGGAAAACGCTTCCCTGACGGCTACTTCTGGCAGATCGAACTGGTAGGTCACACAGTGATGGTACAGTACGAGATAGCACACACTACGGCACGTCACGACACCACACGACAGGGCACGACAGGACAGAATACTACACAACACCACAGATTTGCAATGCAAAGCACGCAATGCAACGCAAGCAACGCAACCAACGCAACGAATGCATGCAAAGCAACAACAAACAAAGCAAAGCAAAGCAAAGCAAAGCAACGCAACATACAACATAACGAATCGAAATGCAACGCCATACAACTCGAAGTACTACTACTACGAAGCTGCTGCTGCTGCTGCTGCTGCTGCTGCTGCTGCTGCTGCTGCTGCTGCTGCTGCTGCTGCTGATAGATGGATGCGCGAAGAGACGCGATGATGATGATGATGATATGAGAGAGATGACGAGACGACGATCGATGATGATGATGAATGATGAAAAAGATCTGGTTTGTTTCCCGTTT
>CM060338.1:4639173-4644173 GCA_030674155.1 Stramonita haemastoma
GCTAGATATCTCAGATACTTTAAAAAAAGTCTCCCTCAACTCTCGAGTTCTTATCCATGCTTTTCAAAATGTCGCACAAATTCTAAAGTTAAAATTCAGAGTATTTTTTCTAATCAAAAGTGATTCTTTTTAACTAAAATGTACACTTGTAATTGAGCGTGGCTACCAAATGGATGGGTTTGCGATCTTGGCTTTACTACAGTCCCCTAGTTCGCTCATTTGTAAATGGGTACCTGCCCTGTTTAGGGTCAGGGAAGGTAAAGCAGTGAGGGAGAGGAGATGGGCGCCGCCCTCAATATGCTGGCCCTAGAGAAGCTGAGGTCTCTGATGCCTCGCTCCCTAGCAACTGCATAAGTTACAGAAACACATTGACTGTTATATCAAAGCGAGGAAACTATAACATGCCCGAAAAAAAAAATTAAATAAAAACAATTAGAAAACCAACAGTAGTCCCCCCCCCCCCCCCCCCCCCCCCCCCCCCCCCCCCCCCCCCATTTCGTTTCTTAGTTTAATTAAGCTGACAAAACGGTGAGGGGAGGTAAAGTTGCCAGCCGTTAAGATGATCACAGACACTGCAGGAAAATTGTTTGTATATTACTGTTATGTTATTGCATTGAAATACTGTAATTTGATAATACCTGCTGTTTACGACACAGTCTATTATCCCCTGATTAAAAAAAAAAGTATTTGTTATGTATAAAATGAACCTTAAAGAACGCATGTTTCTTTGTGGTTAGCATCAACATTATTTTGGATGCCTGTGTTTCATCTCATTATCTGTGATAATTTCTGTCATGATTTTTTTTATCATGTTATTTGTTGTTGCTGTTGGTGTTGTCTGTGATGGTGACTGTGATAAGTAAAAGGCAGGTTGATATGATAATGTAACACATGTTGTACAGTAGTTTGCGGTCCTTTTTTTCCCGTCCATCGCATTTTTCTGTCTCACACAGTGGAACTTGGAGATGTTTTTTTCTGTGATTGCTGTGATCATTGCTATTCTTGTTAGTATGCATCAGTTGGGGGGGTGAGGTTGTTGTTTGGTTGTTGTTTTTTTATTTTTGGGGGATGGGGAAATTTCAAGTTTTTCTGATCCGTTTATTCCATTCGAATATTTTTGTCACTGGTTCTTTCTTTATTTTTTTTTCAGTCTCCGATCGATACTGTTTTCAGTCCTAAGTTTCCCGTCTTTGATAAGAACATTTTCAGTCACTGTTTAGATTTTTTTTTAATCACTGATAAGAGAAATGTTGACTCACAGATTAGAAAAAAAACATTCAGTCACTGATAAAACAACAACAACACAGCCTTGATAAAAAGAAAAAATCAGTACTCTTAACGCGCTTAGTCCAGTCTAAACAATTTCACTCTCTGAAAATTCAATTTCCATTCACTGATTGTTCAGATAGTACGAGGCTAGGGGGGGGGGTGTGGGGAGGAGGGGCATGAGAGAAGAGAAGGGCTGAGGCAGGAGTGTCAAACAGTGGGAGAGAGAGGATTTTATATATTATATTTTTTTTTGTTAACCCTGCATTGCAGGTTATTATTCACTCATAAGCACATACATCTCATCATACAAAACGTTCATTTATCGTCATATCATTAAAGTGGAAGATGTTAAGCGAAAACAAACAACAAAATGTCAATGCAATACAGTGTTAGCTTTCTGACATTATGATTGTGTTGCACATATCAATATTCAATTATCTTGCAGGGATGTTTTGGAAAACGGTGTAGAGTTACATTATCTTGTGTATCTTCATTGTAGGGGGAGAGAGAGTGGTGGCAGCAAGGTGACATGTTTGACAGCACACCATCCGACGGTACATGCTATTTTTTTTGCTTCTGTCACACATCAGTGAAGAGTGATTTATAATATAATGCTGCTTTCAATGCAGCCACGTGGTGACATTATGTCACAAAGACCATTATGTAGTAACAATATCATATCACCCACAAAAAAATTGCTGTGTCAGAAAATAACATTATCATTTTGACGGAAATACAGATCTGGGTACAATTTCTTTTTTTTAATATTTAAATAATCAGTTAGATGGAAATTGATTTTCATTTGGTGTAGATCTCGGATTAGCTAAAAAAAAAATTCAAATAAATGATAATAAACATTTCAAAATTTAAAGTTTACAAAACCAAACTAGAAAAAAAATAGCTGTATGTACTAAAATATTGTTTGATCTGGAGCTGTTGTTTTGTTTGTTTGAAAACAACTTTGTCTACGAGTTGTTTTTTTTCTCTCCTCGATTTCTGTATTCGTTACCAGGCGATTTAGACCGTCTATCGTTTTAAATTCGTATTGTAATTTCTACTTCCAAACTGTACTGTGCTACTTTGAGTGTAGGCATATTATTAAAGTAGGCCTACACCAAGTCTAGGGGCAGTGTCTTTTCCAACTTTTCCGAGCTTAGCGATATAATGGGTAGTGTTTTCATTGGCTTTTTTTCCTTTCCTTTTACCAGCATGCATTACCACATTGCTGAAGAAATAATAATGTGTACATAACTATAATGTCAACTTTGCAGGGAAATTTATGACCAAATAAAAAATAAAAAAAGAAAGAGATAAGGGTTTTACAAAAAATGATGAAGGCTTTCCAGTTTGAATGTAAATAATATGAGAGAGCACAGACAGAGAGAGAGAGACAGAGAGAGACAGAGAGGAGAGAGAGAGAGAGAGAGAGAGAGAGGAGAGAGAGAGAGAGAGAGAGAGAGAGAGAGACTCTGTGTGTGGTGTGTGTGTGTGTGTGTGTGTGTGTGTGTGTGTTCTCTTTCAAAAGTGAGAGAGATATAATTTTCTCTTTCACAGAGAGAGAGAGAGAGAGGAAAGAGACGAGAGAAGAGAGAGAGAGAAGAGAGAGAGACAGAGAGACAGAGACAGACAGACATACAGACAGACAAAGAGGGAGAGATGTCCTCTTTCCCCAGACAGAACACCAGGCAGAATAGAATGGAGAACTTCCCCTAACTTGCATGGTGCAGGAAGACGAACTGATACAGCACAGCACAGACAGCTCGCTGAAGATGGTGACAACACACACACACACACACACACACACACACACAGCACAGCACAGCACAGCACAGCACAGCACAGCAGCTGAAGATGGTGACAACACACACACACACACACAAAACACACACACAGACACACACACACACAGAGCACAGCACAGCACAGCACAGCACAGCAAGCATCAACTGAAGATGGTGACAACACACACACACACACACACACACACACACACACACACACACACACACACACACAGAGCACAGCACAGCACAGCACAGTACAGCACAGCACAGCACAGCCAGCTGAAGATGGTGACAACACACACACACACACACACACACACACACACACACACACACAGCACAGCACAGCACAGCACAGCCAGCTGAAGATGGTGACAACACACACTTTATTGAGAACAACACCCTTCCAGCCAGGGATACCAGGGATTACATACACACACTCCGCCAACACGCAGATATGATCATACAGCTAAACAGCCAAACTCCTCATCCCGTATGATGCCCCAACTTTGTACAATCCACAGGGGTCTGACTACAGTGCCTGACCTTTCAGTTCTATGATTACACCAGCAACAACGTGTTTTATTTTTTATTTCTTATCTCTGGATTCAACTTTTCTTTTTCTTTTTAAAAAACAACAAAAACTTTTACACCACTTTATGTCACAGCAGATTTCTCTGCATGAAATTTGGGCTGCTCTCCCTGGGACAGCGTGTCCCACAAAAGCAGTGCCACACTTTTTTTTTTCTGTCTGCAACTAACTTCCACTTGCAGTTTGAATATTATATAGAAGGTATTCGTGTTATGTGTGGACTTTTGTTTTTGATCTGCAGTTTGGCTGCAACTGCTGGGTTTTTTCTGGGCTATTTCTATATATGCAAAGTATTCAATACTAGACTTAATACTGCTGACCTTTATATGTTGGCATCATACACTGATCATCAATTACATTATGAACTGAAGATCAGTCTTGCGCCATGATAACAGTACCCCATCAGCTAGAGGACAAATTCCTCCTTAAATTTCCATTAAAGTTGTTTTCAGTGGAGAAAAACAGCAGAACTAGTCAAGTTTCCATCTCTTAGAACACAATCAGAAATGTTGGCACAAAAATGCTTTGCTTTACTCAAAGAAACCATGTTTGATGTACAATGATTCTGAAAAATTATTGTTAAAAAATAGCATTTTTTTAAATAAAGCAATGCAATAAAGTTTTTGAAAAGCCAATAAAAAAAAAAAATCAACCACCAGAAGAAAAAAAAGTCATGAAAAAGACAATTAAAATCATTTTCACCATACAGTGCCTTCAGCGTAAAAATCATGAAAACGCGTCCGCTACAAGCAGAAACAGGTACATGGCAGTCAACAGCATCCATAGCTGTGCCCCCCCCCCTCAACCTTCCTCCACCACTGCTCAGTGTTCACTGCTCACTTCACAACAACTGGATGCATCGCAATATCACATTACCATTCAACATTATTATTATTTTTAGTGTTGTAATGACCCGTATTATGAAAATGTGCTCATAAATAATAAACAAGCATCAAAATTCATACTACATCTCACATCCCTCGCCGACACAAACATAACATTCAGCAACAACGAAAAAAGTGACCCATCAGGTTATTATTGGTTTGCTTCCAGTGAAATCGGGATCAAAATGTACACCGTCACACACAAGACTAATATTTATTTCATTATGAAACCATACCATACCATATTGTTTTGAAATCATACCGGCACCAAGTGTTGTTTGCAATACTATGCATCTCTTGCTTTTGGTGTAACAACTGACATGGCTGAAAAATGCCTCACCAGTTGCTTCTGACATGAAAAAAAAATGACAAAAAGAAAGACACAAAAAAAAGGAACACCAAAAATTCTTTACCAGACTTCGCAAGCCACAAACGATTACATTTTTTCGAGGACGTACTATTTCTTTCCAT
>CM060338.1:4649173-4651673 GCA_030674155.1 Stramonita haemastoma
AAACTTTCTAACGATTAGTTTTGGTGATTCCTTTGTCTTAACATATCAAAACACAGCTTGAAGCACAAATACAGCAGGTTATTTAAAACATGATACAGGTATCCACAACATTTGGGGACTGTCCTTTATATCATCTCTAATCAAAACCATATAAGCCAGCCTCCACATAAAATTAAAAAAAAACCCTAAAACACAAAGCACAACACTTCAATTCACTTCGGTTTTGTGCAGTGAACACTGTCAGCCATTTTCCAGATACACAGGGTAGAGTTGGCACAATAAAAATCACATCAATCCACCAATAAATTAATTAAAGAGGTATAAAATGAAGGAAATTGTGAACATGTAAGGGTATTGCTGATCTGAGAACGAGATAAACGGGAAGATGAACGGTAGTATGTACACAAAAAGCAGTCTGCCCTCTTGTGTGTGTTACAGCAGTAAAACGGAGAATTTGTTCTGTTTTCACAACATAAATCATATTGAGGTGAAAACAGTCTGGAAATGCTGGATTAAAAAAATAAAACACACAAAAAACCTCCACCAAATAAAAAAAAATACATCATCAACAAACATGAAAAACAGACAAACTGAAATAAACAAAACCAAACCAAAAACCTCACATACATTCACTGATTGTACACATGTTTGTGGCATAAGGATTTCACTGGAGAGGGAGGGCTGACCAAAGTTTACGAAGACAACAGATCCTGGGGGTCAATAAATAACACAGATCCTTCAACCTCTGTGCCTGTTTCCAACAATGAGAAAGCTTCCTATAGTGAAGTGATTTCAGCAGTATCCAGTTTTATTCATCAAATACTACCAGTACTTTTTTTCCCCATTAAACGCTTTCAATAGGTTTTTATTTTCCCCATCCAAAACTTTTCCGTCAGACACTGTCAAAGTGTTTTCAATCAAATGCTAACAATTTTTTCCTTCAAACATTATAAATTCAAACACTGTCCATGATTTTTCCATCAAACACTATCAATGATTTTTCCATCAAAAACTGTCAATGACTTTTCCATCAAAAACTGTCAATGATTTTTCCATCAAAAACTGTCAATGATTTTTCCATAAACAACTGTCAATGATTTTTCCATCAAAAACTGTCAATGATTCCATAAACAACTGTCAATGACTTTTCCATCAAAAACTGTCAATGATTCCATAAACAACTGTCAATGATTTTTCCATCAAAAACTGTCAATGATTCCATAAACAACTGTCAATGATTTTTCCATCAAAAACTGTCAATGATTCCATAAACAACTGTCAATGACTTTTCCATCAAAAACTGTCAATGATTCCATAAACAACTGTCAATGATTCCATAAACAACTGTCAATGATTTCATCAACAACTGTCAATGATTTTTCCATCAAACACTGTAAATGATTTAAAAAAGAAAATTTTTCAAACATTATCCAAAGATTTTCATCAGATAATCTTTCTTCCATCAAACACTATCTTTCCTCCATCAAACACTATCTTTCTTCCATCAAACACGATCTTTCTTCCATCAAACACTATCTTTCCTCCATCAAACACTATCTTTCCTCCATCAAACACTATCTTTCCTCCATCAAACACTATCTTTCCTCCATCAAACACTATCTTTCCTCCATCAAACACTATCTTTCCTCCATCAAACACTATCTTTCCTCCATCAAACACTATCTTTCCTCCATCAAACACTATCTTTCCTCCATCAAACACTATCTTTCCTCCATCAAACACTATCTTTCTTCCATCCCTCACACACTATCAATGTGTCTTCATTCCAATTCACAGAGGTAAAATCTAAGGAGGGACCGGCATACCTGGTTCAAGGTGCTGACAACACACACACATGTGTTAGGGGAGACATCCAGTCAGGGAGTAAGCCTGTCACACAGCGACAACTGTCTTCTGCTGCTGTTTGTATCTTCTGTTGTTGTTATCTTCCACTATTGTATCTTCTGTTATATCTTCTACAGTCGTATCTTCTGTCGTCGTTGTTATCTTCTACAGTTGTATCTTCTGTTGTTATATTCTACTGTTGTTATCTTCTGTTGTATTTATCTTCTACAGTTGTATCGTCTGTTGTTCTATCTTCTGTTGTATGTATCTTCTACAGTTGTAGTATCTTCAGTTGTAGTATCTTCAGTTGTTGTATCTTCTACAGTTGTTGTATCTTCTGTTGTTGTATCTTCTGTAGTTATCTTCTGTAGTTATCTTCTGTTGTTGTTTTCTGTAGTTATCTTCTGTAGTTATCTTCTGTTGCTCTATCTCCTGTTGTTGCTCTATCTTCTGTTGTTGTATCTTCTGTTGCATTTATCTTCTGTTGTTGTTATCTGCTGTTGTTGTTGTATCTTCTCTTTGTTGTTGTATCTTCTGTTGTTGTTGTATCTTCTGTTGTTGTATCTTCTACAGCTGTAGTATCTTCTGTTGTTATCTTCTGTTGTTGTTTTTCTTCTGTTGTTGTATCTCCTGTCATTGTTGTATCTTCTGTAGT